>WBNM01024532.1:5371-20115 GCA_013399055.1 Ramphastos sulfuratus | reverse complement strand
TTCTGTGAGAGAGGGACCCCCCAGTTTTGTCACAGCCTGATGGAAATGTTCTCCTAAAAGGCTGCTCTGACTTGGGAAGCTTTGTCTTTCACATTCCTTACTCAGGTGTCAAATCATATTTGATGTCTCCGTGTCTTGTGTGCTGGAGCACAGTGCACATGGCATTTTGTAACATGATGCAACACAAGGCAATAAATCATACTGAGAGTGAGTAAAACCTCTTTTTTTTTTTTTTGATGCATGTGTGAAGGGAGGGGAGTGAACCAAATGGTGCTGCATTGTCAAGAAAATTATTTTCTTCCTCCCCTCTCCCTGTTGAGGGACTTCTTCTCAAACTAGTCCTTCAAAGTTAAATTGTCTGTCACCTAAGTTCTGCCTGTATGCTGTGCATCTGGGGGATTGGTAACTTTTAGATGAAAATATATGCCTGAGAGCTCAATAAAAGCCCTTAGAGAAACAAGACAGACTTTAAAGTGCATCATCCACAGCAACAAACCTACTTTCTGTTAAGTGGGAATTCAATTAATCTGCTGTGTGGCCTCTGAAATAGCACTGTAGGCAAATCAAAGTGCTACCTGGAGCCGGTTTGCTTTTATTCCTCGGGTGCCTCACTGCAGAATTTTGAATGCAGCTTCCCAGAAGGGTGCTGTGTTAGGTGGGAATAACTGGGATTACTCTCCGGGAGACCAGCAGCACTCCGCTCATGCGCCCACGGCATTCACAATCCTGAGCTCCCCAAGAAGTGTCTGATGGCTGCACGTGGGACTCTGCCTTTTCTTTGTGAGGGAAGTCTGCCATGTCAAAGGTGGGCTGGAGTTTAACAGACTTTCAGACAAAACTCATTCACTGAGAGGCGTTGGCCTCAGGGATGCTGTGGCTGCTTCTAAGTTCCCTACAGAAGTATCACTTCTAGAAGTGCCACTCGCTCCGGTGCTGCTGAGTCTAAACAACCCCAAAATGTGTCCTCCTTGTAGGTTCAACTGAATGTGAGATCAGGAAAAGTAATTAAAAAAAAAAAAAAGGAAAAAGAAAAAAAAAGGAGGAAAAATAAAAAGAAAAACAAACGAAGAAAAAAAAAAAGAAAAAAAGAAAAAATAAAAAGAAAAAAAAGAAATATAAAAAGAAAAAAGAAAAATAAAAAGAAAAAAAAGAAATATAAAAAGAAAAAAGAAAAATAAAAAGAAAAAAAAGAAATATAAAAAGAAAAAAGAAAAATAAAAAGAAAAAAAAGAAATATAAAAAGAAAAAAGAAAAATAAAAAGAAAAAAAAGAAATATAAAAAGAAAAAAGAAAAATAAAAAGAAAAAAAAGAAATATAAAAAGAAAAAAGAAAAATAAAAAGAAAAAAAAGAAATATAAAAAGAAAAAAGAAAAATAAAAAGAAAAAAGAGAAAAAATTAAAAGAAAAAAGAGGACAAAAAATGATGGTGATGATGATTAAGGTTTTTTAATGGCTTTGGTTCACAATTTAAATAAGGACTTTTATGTTAGTGATATTGTCATTGCGAATGTAAATAGTTGCGAGAGAGTGAGGACTTGAGTGGCATTACTACAAGTAACCTGACTGGCTAAGTTGCAGAGCAAATAACAAATCTAAACAGGGGGGAGAAGAAGGGGAGAGGTGCTGCAGCTCCTATCTGTAGGCAACCTGCTATCTATTAACATCCAGAGTCTGTCTGTGAGAAAGACCAAAGTGATGAGGTGGAATTGCTATTTGGTTCAGAATATAAACAAGGACTTTCATGCTAGTGATATCTTATTGTCATTGTGAATGTCAATGGTTAGTTGCACGACAGTGAGGACTTGAGTGGCATTACTACATGCAACCTGATTGGCTAAGTTGCAGAGTAAATAACAAATATAAAAAGGGAGGAGAAGAAGGGGAGAGGTACTGCAACTCCTATCTGTAGGTATCCTGCTATCTATTAACATCCAGAGTCTGTCTGTGAGAAAGACCAAAGTGATGAGGTGGAATTGCTATTTGGAAAGTGATAAAAATTGCATAAGGCAAGTTCTGCATAGAGAAATGTACTAAACAGTCACTTGGAGGGACACATTATCATTTAAGTATATATATATATGACAGTTTAGTTTTTGAGCAGCAAAATTATTTTTGCTATGAATTATTCATCTGCTATACTCCTGTAAAGGGGCAGTGACTTCTCTTATCAACAAAATACTTTTTATTGACGCTGGGAATGGCATTTAATTGAACCTATTTCCCCAATTATCGTCGGAAAAGAGTTTGCACTCGTGTTGGGGGGAAAAAATGTTTTAGGAAGATTTATCAGAGTTAAAAAAAAAAAAAAAAAAAGCTGTCCATGAACTAATGGAATTAGATTATCTTTGAATTCTCTCCACCAGAACTTAGAATGGCCTCTAATTCCTTTCTTTGCTCTTTTGGTGTTTGCAAAGGGGTTCACTAAAGCCTGAATTGATATAATTATTGGCTCGGATTGTTAGAGATTTAGGCCAGATGGCTATAGGTTTCTAAAGTCCCAGTTGCTTGTGTTAGCTTTTCTAGTTTGCCTATAGGGTTTGGGGATCAGCAATTTGAAAGGGCTGCAAACTTGTAAAACAGTATTATTCATGGGGGCAGAATGTTCATCGGCGTGACCCAGTACTAAATACATTCATTATGGGCATTTCTATTCTGCACAATTTGCCACACGGCGCTGGTTTGTGGAAAAAAAAAAAAAAGAGAGAGAGACAATGGCTTATAAAATGCTTTTGAATGCTTAAAAAGAAGGAGAGTTCACGCTGAGCCTCCTCTGCTTGCTTTTTCAGCAAGAGCCTTCTAAGTGACTTTGCAACAGCTCTGCTGAGACTAAGGAAATTGGGAAAATCAGAGATTTACTTTTACGGTTTTTGGACATAGGGGAATATAAGAGAGAGAGAAAAGAGCAATAAAAGAGAGTAATGGTGTGGTTCTGGGCAACACTATTAAATACAGGGACAAAGTTAGCAGAAAAATACTGAAGAGCACAGCGAGATCGTGGCTAAAATGATAAAACTCACAAAGCAAATGCAAAAAGAAAGAGGAAGCAGAGATCACATCATAAATAGAGACATTGGAAATGAGAAGAGCACATCAGCTCCTGTGACCTGGGTGCAGCCTGAGGCTCTCTTAATGCTCTGGTGCACTTCTAGTGTCCAGGAAATACGTGACCATGTCAGCTGTAAGAGTATTTAATTGTGTGTGTGTGTGCAAATGTGTTGCAGTGTAAACAGTTTTCAGCAACGGCAGAGAGGCAGAGAATTTGTCACTTTGCAAACAATCTGTCATGTTGCTTCTTTCCCTTTAAAGCACTTGGCATGTAGAAGGTGTACTTGGCACACATGGCCGTGGTGAAGCATGGAGTGCTTTTTCAACTAGGATGAAAAAAGATCTTATGAAGAATCCCTCGGACAACAAATAAGAAAAGAAAAAGTAAAAAGGGGGGAAAAATTAAAAAAAAAAAAAAGGCGCCCAGGAAGAGGCAGAGAAAGAACTGCAAGCAGGCAGGCACAGGAGAGCTGAGCTCAGGCAAATGCAGCTGCGCTGGGGACAGGAATGCTGCAGGAGGGAGCCCGGGCAAGGGAAGGAGAGGGGGAAATGTTCCTGCCTTGGAAAGAAGGCGGGAGAGATTTCAGGGCATGACGGAGAGGTCTCGGTGCTCGGCGCGGGAGCGGCGGTGTTGGGGAGAAGCAGGTAATAGGTGAATCGGCGGCGAGCAGCGGCTCTGGGGGCGGCGGGTAGGGAACCGTCATCCCCGGCTCCTTTACTAGTCAAAGGCTCTGGGAAGCTCCCGGTTAGTTAAACAAGGCAGCCTCAAAGCATGGAAATGAGGAGCGCGATGATCGCGTTTTTCGTGGCAGGAAGGGGAGGAATTAAAATCACAAAACCCGCTTGAAAGTGGCCTGAGAAGGCGAGGCCGGCGGGGAGGAGAAGTTGATTTAAAGTTGTCCTTTACTCACTGGCGTGGCCCCCTCAGCCCTCCTGGGCGGCTGGCGGAGGAGCCGCTCTCCCCCTCCCCTTCCCGCTCCCCTCCTCCCTGCGTGCTCGCTCCCCCCGCCCCGCCGCCCTCCCTCCCGGTCCCCCCCGGGCTGCGGGGCGGCCGCGCTGCCCCCGGCGCTGCTGGGCTGATTGGCTGGCCGCGGCTCAGCACATGCCGGGCAGAAAGCTTTTGTCTGGGGGAGTTGGGAGTGAAGTTGCTGAGGATTTTTAGGCTGGAGTCGGCGAGCGAGGGTGTTTAGTCTGGCGGCGAGCGCGGAGGGCGGGAGGAGCTCGGCGGGAGGAGCGGCTGCGGATCCCCGCGCTGCCTGGATGCTCTTGACCGGAGAGGAGAGAGCTGCCCCGGCACGGCTCGTCCTGCAGCGGGGACTCCGATGAGAAGGCGTGGGATTGCCTGCCGATCGTATCTGGATGTCCTGGCACGGTGTGTATATACAGCAACAGCAGCAAAAAAACCCTACAACTTTTATGACCTCTAAGGTATTATAACTACTTTGGCTGGCTAGAAAAGGCGTTTGCAAGTTTTTAAAGGACCAGATGCGCGCCGGGTTTGGGGTACCGGAGGAAGTTGAAATAATTGCTTTTTAACTTGCTCGGCGATATGAATTGCAAAAACTTACAAATGCTGCGGCTCGGCAGTAAAATGCACTTTATATTCGTTTTTGCACTGGTGATAGTATCTTTCAATAAGGCTGTGCTGGGGAAGAATTTGAAATACAGGATCTATGAGGAGCAGAGAGTTGGATCGGTAATTGCGAGGCTGTCGGAGGATGTGGCTGATGTTTTATTAAAAATGCCTAACCCTGCCGCGGTTCGTTTTCGAGCCATGCAGAGGGGGAATTCTCCCCTGCTTGTGGTCCGGGAGGATAATGGAGAAATCAGCATAGGAGCTAAAATTGACCGGGAACAACTCTGCCAGAAAAACTTAAACTGCTCCATAGAGTTTGATGTGATCACTCTGCCCACCGAACATCTGCAGCTTTTCCATGTGGAAGTGGAAGTGCTGGACATTAATGACAACTCTCCCCAGTTCTCAAGAGCTCTGATCCCGATTGAAATATCAGAGAGTGCTGCCGTAGGAACCCGCATCCCTTTGGACAGCGCTTTCGACCCAGATGTAGGGGACAACTCCCTTCACACGTACTCCCTTTCTGCAAATGATTTTTTCAGTATTGAAGTGAGGACCAGGACCGATGGTGCTAAGTATGCGGAGCTGATCGTGGTTAGGGAGCTGGACCGGGAGTTGAAGTCAAGCTACGAACTCCAACTCACTGCTTCAGATAAAGGAGTGCCCCAGAGGTCTGGATCCTCCCTGCTTAAAATCAGCATTTCTGATTCCAACGACAACAGCCCCGTCTTTGAGCAGCAGTCCTACATCATCCAGCTGTTGGAGAATTCTCCGGTCGGGACGCTGCTCATAGACCTCAATGCCACCGACCCAGATGAGGGCGCTAACGGGAAGGTCGTGTACTCCTTCAGCAGCCATGTGTCTGCCAAGATCACCGAGACCTTCAGGATAGACGCGGAAAAAGGGCATCTGACCCTCCTGAAGCAAGTGGACTACGAAGCCACCAAGTCCTATGAAATTGATGCTCAGGCTCAAGATCTGGGGCCAAATTCTATTCCAGCTCACTGCAAAATTATCATCAAAGTCGTGGATGTGAATGATAACAGACCTGAAATCAACTTAAACTTGATGTCCCCAGAGAAAGAAGAGGTGGCTTACATTTCTGAAGGGTCACCCCTGGACACTTTTGTGGCCCTGGTCAGAGTGCAAGACAAGGACTCTGGCGTGAATGGAGAGGTAGTGTGCAAGCTGCATGGCCACGGCCACTTTAAGCTTCAGAAGACTTATGAAAATAACTACTTAATCTTGACTAATGCCACTCTAGATAGAGAAAAGAGATCTGAGTACAGCTTGACTGTAATAGCAGAGGACAAGGGAACGCCGAGTCTTTCCACGGCGAAACACTTTACTGTCCAAATCAGTGATGAGAATGACAACCCACCCCGCTTCCAGACAAACAGATACGAAGTTGTTATCTTGGAGAACAACTCTCCGGGAGCGTACATCACATCAGTCACAGCCACAGACCCAGATCTGGGCGACAACGGGCAGGTAACCTACACTATTTTGGAGAGCTATGTTTTGGGCAGTTCTATAACCACCTACGTGACCATCGACCCTTCCAACGGGGCCATCTATGCCCTGCGAACCTTCGATCACGAAGAAGTAAACCAGATTGCCTTTATGGTTCAAGCCAGGGACGGAGGGAGCCAGCAGCTGGTTAGCAATACCACGGTGGTGCTGACGATCATCGATGAAAACGACAACGCTCCTGTCATCGTGGGGCCAGCGCTGCGCAACAGCACGGCAGAAATCTCCATCCCTAAGGACGCTGGCGTTGGCTTTCTCGTCACCAGGATAAGGGCTACAGACAGAGACTCTGGCATGAACTCCGAACTCAGCTGCTCCATAGCAGCTGACAAGGAAAACAGCATCTTTGTGATGGACCCCAAAACCTGCGATATCTCTATCAACGTGAGTGTCGAATCAGTTGCAGCAAGGCAGTGGGAGTTCTTGGTGATAGTCCAGGATAAAGGCAGTCCTCAGCTTAGTACCAAAGCACTTCTGAAGTGTACTGTTTTTGAGTACGTTTATTCCTTTTCGAGCACTGAAGCAACCTTGGTGAGCCAACCCTCCCTGGACGTCTCCATGATAACCATCATATCCCTGGGGTCGATATGTGCCGTGCTGTTGGTCATTATGGTGATCTTTGCTACCAGGTGCAATCGAGAGAAAAAGGACACCAGGTCCTACAACTGCCGCGTGGCAGAATCCACTTACCAGCACCACCCGAAACGGCCCTCGAGACAGATCCACAAAGGGGACATTACATTGGTGCCCACCATTAATGGCACTTTGCCCATCAGATCTCACCACAGAGCTTCTCCCTCATCCTCTCCTACCCTGGAAAGGGGGCAGATGAGCAGCCGGCAGAGCCACCACAGCCACCAGTCGCTGAACAGCCTGGTGACAATCTCCTCTAACCACGTGCCCGAAAACTTCTCGCTGGAACTCACCCATGCCACTCCAGCTGTTGAGGTAAGGTCCACACCTCCTCCTGCTGCACACCCATTCACTTGGGAGCACCCATGCTGTGGGAGCTCTGTGCCTGATGAGAACAAGCTGTGGGTTTCTCTTTAGGTACCACAGCTTTGCAGCTCTCCAGCTGAACCCCTTCCCGTGAGGAACAGGATTAAATCTGCTACTGGAACATTATTTATTGATTCTTCCCTGTAAAGCTAGAACAATGGAATGCAGCACAAGCAGTCCTCTGCTCTGCTTTACTGCTCCTGCTCTCTTCCTTGCCTTCCCTTTCCCTCTGCATAGCTCTGTTTAAGAAAGAGTGCCAGAGCATACACACAGAAAATTCATGAATGGGGGGGTAGGATTAAAAGGTGAAACACTGACACATTTTAACTACAGTTTTTGTAATACAAAGTCATAGTATCTGAAGCTTGGAGTCTGCCCATCCCAGTTTTTACCACTAATGGTTTCATGGAGAGCTGTGTCTTTGTAACTCTTCACATGTGGAGTAGTGACATTTTACTTTGAATTAGGATCTTGGAATGGGGAAGAACTTAATCTTAGAACTCCAACCTCTGTTCAAGTTCTTGTTTTGCTTGGTAATGAATTAATTATTAGGAGCTGAGACACTAATGAACACCATTGCACTTCCTCGTGGTACAAAGTCTTCAGCTGTTTCCTGTGGCAGACACCCTACTACAAAATAGTCTGTTGTACTGCATTATGTATGTGCAGGAATTTGATTCAATTAAACTTTAAAGGGAAAACAACAGTGCCCCACAAAACAAACCTGAGAAGCAAATTAGTGGTTTTACAAGTAGGAACTTGAGCTTTTGTTTCAAGAAATCAGTCTTTTCACCTTTTCTTTAGCAGGTTTCTCAACTTCTCTCGATGCTTCACCAGGGCCAGTACCAACCCAGGCCAAGTTTTCGAGGGAACAAGTACTCCAGAAGCTACAGGTAAGGGTCTGGGGTGCCCTGCCACACGTGCACGTCCATAGGTCAGAAAATGTGTCTGCAGTCAGAAAGTGGAGTAGAACAAACAGGAGATAATCTCATGCCACCATCACCACAATTCTCTTTGCAGATATGCCCTGCAAGATATGGATAAATTCAGCCTGAAAGACAGTGGCCGGGGTGATAGTGAAGCTGGAGACAGTGACTATGATTTGGGGAGAGAGTCTCCAATTGACAGACTTCTTGGGGAAGGATTCAGCGACCTTTTCCTGACAGATGGGAGAATTCCTGCAGGTAAGAGCACAATGGAAGCTGAACAGTTTATTTACAGTGCTGCCTTGGCTGTCACTTTGATAAAGCTACTACTGAAAAAGCAAAAATTCTTTAGCTTTCAAGTCCTGTGTTTCCTTCCTTCCTTTCTACTCTGCTTCATGATAAATATTGAGCTGAGGCCTTCCCATACCTCAGACACAAATGAAAACGTGCCCAGAGCAATGCCTACTTCTTCATATTACTCACATTGTCACGAGCTGGCTCCACATTGCCCCCCAAAGCAGGATCTGCTCCACCTCCTCAGACTTATAATGACTGGGTGGCAGTTTTTGTGGTTGTGGTTTGCTAAAAATACACCAAACTATCATTTGTGGGATACATTTTCCACGGTGGGTTTGATCCTTAGGATCCAAACTTTCTGTTCAGAAAGGGATTGAGAAAGTGCTCCAGAAATGTGAAAGGAGAAGAAAGAAAAAATGTACTCTTTTTTTTTTTTCCACACTGAAAAATGAACTTCAGTTGGCAAGGGAAGAGGCTAAATATGTCCCAGATTTTAAATTGTGCAATGCTAATTTCTAGGAGAGGGAGGGGTTAAGAGGTACAACTCAGGGGTAGAGGGCAGGAAAGAAAAAAAAAGGTTGGAAATGGGTGGGTGAAAGTAGGATAAATGCACACGTCCATATTCATGTGTGCAAATTACCATTTCAATGTATGCCCAGCTGAGTGAGAGTGGCTGTGGGAAATCATGCTAAGTACAGATAAGAGAATTTTCTAATTGCTTTAATAATTCAGCCCCAGGTTGTACCCCAGATCTCCTACTCATTTCAGCCCACGCTCGCTTTTCTCCCTCTGACTTCCAAGAGTGGATGATTTCAGTGTGGGTCACTGAACCAAGACTTAGGAAGTTTCATAGAATCATAGAATCACAGAATGGTAAGGCTGGAAGGGACCTCAAGGATCATCCAGTTCCAACCCCCCTGTGCTATAGGCAGGGACACCTCCCACTAGTACAGGTCACTCAAGGCCTCGTCCAACCTGGCCTTGAACACCTCCAGGGAGGGAGCAGCCACAACCTCCCTGGGCAACCTGTGCCAGTGTCTCACCACCCTCACTGCACAGGGGCACGTTGCATGGTGGGGCAGTGCACCACACGGTCCCTGCTAAAGTGACCCCCACAGATTGGCCAGGCCTGGAGGAGGTGAGCTGCAGTGCTTCTGCTCCTCCCCCCTGCTGCAATGGGATTGTGCCTGAGCTTGGTGCATTTTGCCCTGTGCAATGTGCTGTTAAGCTGGGCAAGAATAAACCCTGAAAGTTTAATTTGGTCTTTTTATAGATTTCTAACTTTACAATTCTCTCTGTATATTTCACNTGTCTTATCTATGTTTGTGTTCTTGTTCTTATCCATCTCAGCAAGCCTATGAGTGCAGCACACATCAGCAGTGTTTGCTTTTCACAGCCTGTAATATAATTTTCTCCATTAAAATATTCCAATTAGCCTCAAGCCAGCACACTCCTCAGCTTAGTCTGAAGTACCCAATATTTGAAATCCAGAGATGTTCAAAAGCAACTGTTGGGGTTTTTTTTGTTTTGTTTTGTTTTTGTTGTTTTGTTTTGTTTTTTTTTTTATCAGAATCCTTAACTGAAATCTGGAGCCTTAATTTATTTTTAGCCTCACCATCCCCAGCTCTGACTACTTATTGCTCTGCCAGCTAGCATAAGCCATGCCTCATTCTCTCCTGTGGTTGTCAGGGAGGCCAGGAGGGATCTGCTGGTGCTCTCAGTTGCCAGGGGAACTTTAAGTGCAGTGGTGTTTGCACTGGCATCCAGCTCCATTGCTGCCAGGGAAGAGCTGTCCCCTTGCTGGCAGGCAGCTGGGGGCTGCAGCACACAGCAGGGAGCAGTTCTCCTCCTGGCTAGCTGCAGTGCCCATGACTCATGTGGTCTCTAAGCAGCAGACCACAGGGCAGGATTTCCAGAGGTGCCCAGCTAATCCAAGTAAGGGTAACTCCTGTGGAGTACAGGCAGGACTGGGTTAGGCTATCAAGATGGTCATTAAATCTCATCCAGGTGTCCACCTGCAGGGGTCCACATGGGCTCAACCCATCAGATGAGTATGCTGGACCTGTTCAGATGAGGCCTGAATTGCTCTGCAATCTGAACAAATAAAAGGGAAATTGATACTTCCTGGAGGTTTTTCTGCTCTGTTTTGAAAGGGTCCTGCATTGCCAGTCTAGACACAGGGAAAGCACTGAGAAAGCCCTTTCAGTTTGTCCCTTTAAGGTGGAGCTGGAAAGGAATGGAGCTAGTCCCTTGAAACCTCAAGAGAGCCATGACCAGAAAGTTCAATAGCTATCTTTGTCAGACTCTTTTTCTTGCTTTCTCTTTCTCTCCCTTTAAATCTTTACCCATAAACCCTGAGTTCTGGGGAAAAAAAATGCTGCTGTGCATCTGGGGTTTTATTTGTTGCTGATTCAGGTCAGAGTGTGACACCATTAAATTTCCTCAGAGCATCTTTTGATTGACACACTTCAATTCCCTCAGAGTCGCTTTTTGATCTTATGTTTAGGATTGACAGAATTTATTACTACATACCAAAAGCAGTCCTGATAATGTCAACATCAAAACACAGAATAAAACAACCCTCACTACTAATGGAATGCTAGACCATTGAAACCCTCTCATTAATATGCAGGAATTCTCTTAATTAGAAGAGTGAGTCTCACCTTCTGGGGTGAGTTGAGTGCTGGTGCATGCTCCATGAAGCACTCAGGTGTCTCTTTTTCTTCCAGACCCATATCCATTTTTAGGAAAACAGCACACATGTGCTTCTCATGTGTGGGAACAAAGCACTGGGAAGCATTCCAGTCACTCCTATCAAGCCTTCAGCATCTGATATTCTGGAGGATGCTTTGGAGCTCACTGGGTCAGCAGCACATTTGCAATAGCCTCTGCAAGATCCAGCCTGCAGCCTCAACCTGTAGTGCTGAAGAAACTCCTACTCTCACGTGAGACACAGAGGAAGTTTATACTCAGAGGAATGGAAAGGGCATTAGGAAAGCAAACATTATGCTAGGCTGTGTCAAGCACAGAGATAAATCAGGCTGACAGCCTGAGAGGAGGACTTTATCAATCACTGGCACATCCTGAGCTGAAATACTGCTCAGCTCTGCTTACACCAGTGCAGAAAGATGTTTGGATAAATCGAGAGGGGCCAGAGCCAGGTGGGAAATGTGATGAGAAAGCAAGGAAAACTTAGAGGGATTCCCTGCAAATATTTCCTATGTATTCATTAGCCCTGTGGAGAGGGACCTGGAAGTGTTGTTGGAGAACATCCATGGCACAGCAATGTGCCCTGGTGGCCAAGAGGGCCAGTGGGACCCCNTCCAACCCCTGACACCCTGTGAGCCTGTGACCAAAAGCAGCAAACTCTCATCTGCGTGAGCTAATTAACACTCAGTGATAGGGAGCTAGGGCAAACATTTCTTATGCTCAGAGCATACAGCATGCAGAGTCTGGCATTTCTGAAGACTTGCTTTTGAAGTATGAGACTCAAATTCCAGTCAGGGCCCCTGCTTTAGGTCTTTGCAGAGAGCTCTGGCAGTGGTCCTTCGTGGGCCAGTTCAGAGCAGCACACCTGGCAGGGATTTAGGCACTCACTCCATCGCGTTGCTGCTTGCCAAGAGACACCACTAAAGTCAGGGAGCTGATACAACACCTCAGTTGTCTTCCCCTCTTCAGCCCCTCTGGCTGGTCTGGATGCCCACCTCGTGGGCTAGAGCCCTCCTTGTGCCAATGTATGAGCCACCACAGTAACCTCATGAGCTACAGAGCTGCCAAGTGGACCTCAGTTCAACTCCAGTAGAAACCCTGCAGTCACACAGGGTCTGAATTAAACCCTAAGTGTTCTGATACTGGATTAAAGTGTAACTGATCCAGATAAAGAGGTTGCCTCAGATCCAACAAGCAGATGATTGAGTGGGCAAGAGGTGTGCCAATGAAGAGACAGATCCCTCTGCCTGCTGTTCTTCTTCCTTTATTTCCCCTGTCCACCTATTCCCACTTTATTACCTGAGTATGTTTCTATAATTGCATGTGGAACACTTGAGTAGATGCTTGGAATTAGAAATACATTTGATTTTATACTTATTTATATTGATTTTATACTTATTTAATGCAGCACACTGCACAAGGGGACAAATGGTTTTAAGTGCTTGGTTTCCACCTGGGATTTACACATTTGTCTTCTGCCCTAGCTGAGAGGTGGCTTTATTGTTTTATGCACCCTTTGCATTTCCTGTCCTCATTCTTTAAGGTCCAGAGGGACCTGGACAGGCTGCAGAGCTGTGCCCAGCCCAACCTCATGAACCTCAACAGGGCCAAGTGCAAGGCCCTGCACCTGGGTAGGCACAATGCCAAGCACAAGTGCAGGCTGGGTGGGGAATGGCTGAGAGCAGCCCTGAGGAACAGGCCCTGGGGGTGTGGGGTNTGATCTTCGATTACGTTGGGTGATTCTGTGCTCCACAACCTCCCTAGAGGTGTTCAGGACCAGGTTGGATGAAACCCTGAGCAACCTGTTCTAGTGGGAGGTGTCCCTGCCTGTGGCAGGGGGTTGGAACTGGATGATCTCTGAGGTCCCTTCCAACCTTACTGTTCTATGATTCTATGATTCTCTTCAGAAATGGGAGTACACTTAGATCCAGACTGTTTGTGTTTACCACCTTCCTGCACACAGCAAGTGAAAACAAGCACCAGTTGTGAAGGTCTGTGGAGAAGCTGAGTTCTCATGTTGGTCCCTGCCGGGATACGCGTCGCTGTGGCAGGAGGGAGATGCTCACTCTCCTCTTCTCTCTCTTGCAGCCATGCGACTGTGCACAGAGGAATGCAGGGTTCTGGGGCACTCTGACCAGTGCTGGATGCCACCGCTGCCCTCTCCCTCCTCTGACTACAGGAGTAACATGTTCATCCCTGGGGAGGAGTTCCAGTCGCCCCAGCTGCAGCCGCAGCAGCAGCTGCAGCAACCGCAGCAGCAGCAAGGCCTGGAGGAGGACCCACAGTGTGCCGATGCCAGTGAGAAGAAGAAGAGCTTCTCAACGTTTGGCAAAGACTGCCAGAGCGAGGAGGAGTCAGGGGACAGCTGCACCTCCTCTCTGCTCTCTGAAATGAGCAGCGTCTTCCAGCGCCTGCTGCCTCCCTCGCTAGATGCCTACACGGAGTGCACTGAGGTGGATCGCTCCAACTCGCTGGAGCGCAGGAAGGGACATGTGCCAGCCAAGACTGTGAATTACCCACAGGGGGTGGCAGCCTGGGCAGCCAGCACACATTTCCAGAACCCCGCCAGTGGCCCCGCTCTGGGGACGCACTCGGGCGCGCAGCCTTCCTCCAAGTGGCTGCCAGCCATGGAGGAGATCCCTGAGAACTACGAGGAGGATGATTTTGACAATGTGCTCAACCACCTGAGTGATGGCAAACACGAACTCATGGATGCCAGCGAGCTGGTGGCAGAGATTAACAAGCTGCTGCAAGATGTCCGGCAGAACTAATCCTTCCTATGGTGCCCTGGAAGAGAAGGGAGGGGGAAAAAAAAATAAAATAGAGAACAAAAGAGGGAGAAAAATAAAAAAAAAAAAAACAACCAAAACCAGACCGAGAAGAATTGGCACTGCCAACTCGTTGCATTTATCATAAATGTGTCTGTGTATGTTGAATATTAAAATACTGTATTTTCATATGTACACAATGCAAGTGTGATTACCTTTATCTGTATTTTAAAAATACATTTGTACCTTATATTTATGTGTAATTTAACAAATAAATTTTATTTTTGTACACCCACAGCCAGCATGTTTTCCTAAGTGTACAGAGGTGTGAAACCACCCTTGTCGGGCTTCCAGCCACTTTGCCACACAGGCATGTGGAAAAGGAAAAAGGAAAAATAAAAAAGAGAAAGGAGAAAAAAAAAAAGAAAAAAAGGAAAAGAAAAAAGAAAGAAGAAAGAGGAAAAGAAAGCAGGAAAAAAAAGGGAAAAGAAGAAAGAAAAAAGAAGAAGAAAGCAGAAAAAAGAAAAAGAAAAAATAAAAAAGAGAAAGGAGAAAAAAAAAAAGAAAAAAAGGAAAAGAAAAAAGAAAGAAGAAAGAGGAAAAGAAAGCAGGAAAAAAAAGGGAAAAGAAGAAAGAAAAAAGAAGAAGAAAGCAGAAAAAAGAAAAAGAAAAAAGGAAAAAAGGGAAAAGAAATCAGAAAAAAGAAAGAAGGGAAAAGAAAAAAGAAAGAAGAAAGAAAAAAGAAGAAAAAGAAAGCAGAAAAAAAAGAAAGAAAAAAGAAGAAAGAAAAAAGGAAAAAGGGAAAAGAAAAAAGAAAGAAAAAAGAAGAAAAAGGAAAAAAGGAAAAAGAAAAAAGGAAGGAGAGAGAAGAAAGAAGAAAGAAAAAGAAGAAA
>WBNM01024531.1:8514-18541 GCA_013399055.1 Ramphastos sulfuratus | reverse complement strand
ATAGTTTCCTAACGTTGCAAAGAGCCTGTTACTATTGTTATTATTAAATGGTGGTAGGGGGTGGTGCGAGTTCCGATTGTTTAATATTAATAAATTATATATTAATATTTTTATAATATCGTCTCGCAGTACCTAATTACCCCTCCCCGACAGACCTCCAGGGATGTGGCTTCCACCACCTCCCTGGGCAGCCTGTTGCAGCATCTCAGCACCCTCATGGTGGAGAACTTCTTCCTAGCATCCAATTTGAGTATGTCCTATTGTGTTTTGTTTTCTGCCAAGCTAAAGATAGTCAAAGCTTTTAAGTCACAAGAAAACATCATTTCTGATTCAAATCTTTCCAATGTCTTGTGATTACCAGGTTTCATGATGAAGACCAAACATCAGTATTCTACTCATAGGAGTCTTCAGAGTGACATAATTCAATTTAAAAAAAAATGCAGCAGTGTCATGTTAGCACTAATCACTGAGGAGATATGCTGTTAAATATTCTGCAAAGGAAGTGCATGACATGCAGGTTGAGCTGTACTTGCTCTCCATCTTCAAGCAAGAACTGAATTCAAACTGTCATGTAGACTTGTTTTATTTATATCTTGTACTGTATATGTTTGCTTGTGTACATATCCATCTCACACTGAGGTGTGTCAAATTTTGACATGAAATGTTATGTGAAACAATACAAAACCACTGTACTAATTTCTCCTTCAGCCCGATAAACAGCTGCTCACAAAATAAATTGAGCAATTTAAAGCAGAAATGGAAATTAGTTCCCAAACTGCCAGTTCTCAACCTGCTCACTCTCCTCCAAGTAAGATAACAGAATGGGAAAGTAAACATGAAGACTGTGTAACGAAAGTCCTGGAGTTGTCTACTGTCCAATGCAGGAGCTCAGGACTTCCCCAAAGGCTAAGTGGAAATTTCTGCTTATTCTGAGGAGCTGCAGTGAACTGGCTGAAGAGTAACTCTTCATTGAATAGGCCCACATGCCACCCCACAGGTGCCATGCCAAGGCTGAAGAATGCATTGTCCAACATGCCGCATCAATGCTCCAAATGGACCAGAAGACTGATTAGAAGGGCAAAATCAGTAATGACTTTGCCTCAGGATGGACACCACATCTATTGGAAATCAAGACTGGGTGTGTTTGAAAGAGAAGTTTCATGGGGTATATATGGACAATAATGTCTCCACTTGCACCTTTTGAGCACTTTGCTCTATTTCAGCAGCATGAGGTGCAATAAATGTTTCAAACAGTTAATACAGATAGAAGGATGAAACAATAATTAATCTCGAGTCCTCTGGGTCAGGAATAAATGTTTCAACAACACACTGGAGTTGTATCATACTACCTAAGAGAAAAAAAGTGATTTTATTTGGTTTTCTTTACTAATTTTAATGAAACTGGACTGGAAACAATGAGTTTGTTGCTTGGTAGTGAGTCATTGTGCAGCAAACCAGGAAAAGAACAACAAAATCATAAGCTGTAAGCTACATATTCTACTGCTGCCCACTTTGTTAATTTCCATAGTCTTTATATATAATAGATGTTTACTGGCAGCACAAATTTTAAAATGGCAAGGATTAATCAAAATTGGGAATCTGAATGTTACTTCATGCAAAGGTTGAGTGTTAGCAAATGCTTGGAAATTGACATGAGGAATTGTTGAAATCCTATAACTACAATTTTGAGATTCTGTGGCGGAAGAAATTACATCTGTCTTCTAAAATGTTGTAAAGTCATTGATCTCTACAGAATGGTAAGAGATTGGAACATTTACCAGGCTGTTAGAACTGTCTCAAGACCATCTTGAGTTTTGCTTTGGTCAAAATTTTCACATGTTGAATGCAAGTGACTGACATACTCTGATAAATTTTCATCAGACTCATAATTCCTGAGACCTCCAGCAACAATTGGTGTGTAGTCATGTGGCAAAGCCTCAACTTTTCTGTCAACTCTCTTGACAAAAATACTGCCACATCATATCTGTTCTCTTCTTAATGCTGTGACTTTATTTCAAGAGGCTCACATCCTTCTGTATTGTGGCATATCAGCCTAAAGGTACCAAATCTTCTTTGTCTTGCTTCTGCACAGTGTGGGAGACATACGTCTGTCACCAGGTCAAGATATGTACACAAAGCAGAATAAGATGATTGACAAAAAGTTATACCCAAAAGTTATCTAAACTGTTAACCAAGTACCCTGACATTCCTTGAGCTTTCAGTAGAGGAATCAAGAAGCATCTGTTGTCCTTGGCGCATTAGGAGGACAGTTTCACTCACTGTGTGCCTTCTATGGCTTGAGTTTGTGTCTGAAATGCCTCAGGAACCACTGTAAAACACACACACTGTGAATGAGACCCTGCTGAAGATGAGTTCTGTGTACTTGTGCAGTTCACAATCTAATCAAATCTTTTCATCGCACCTCATCACCTTCTTTTCCTCCAACAAAATGTAATTTTTTAACCTAATAGCTGCAACATCTGTTGGTTCTTGGTATCTATCAGGACCTTGGTTCAGACTACTGCATTTCAATCATGTTATTCTGCTAAAAAAAGGACCATTTGATCAGAAGCCAGGTAGCAGGTGTATAGCCTCGGAGTCCACAGCAGCAGGATGAGTCTGGACTGAGGGAGAAGCTAAACCAGAAGCAAAGTGAGAACGAAGCTGCTATTGAGACAAACAGGAATTAGAATCAGAAGCTAATTACAGTAAAGCAAGGTCCAAAGCATATGGGAAGTTCCTGTACTGAGTAAGACCCTAGATGTGAAGAAAAACAGCTGCTCAGACTGCTATCAGATAGGTCTGTTCTGAGTTGGTTGACGCATGCTTCCTGTTGATGCTTGGGAACAGTTGTTTCAGTACATCGGTCAGATAAGAAGTTCTTACAAGGTATCAACAATTTAAAAAAAAAAAGAAAAGGAAGGTGCAGAATGGTATGATTAATCTCAAAACTCGAGAAAAATCCAAGGATGGGAGTTGATTGGTTTTGTTTTTTTTTCTCTTTCAAGACAGAAACTGTGTTAATAGCATGATATTCCTTTTTAATTGTTTAAAACTCTTATATTGCTCAATGCCAATGATTGTCAAAACAGAAAAGTGGAGTGCTAGTATGAGAAAGCAGATGGCTTGGTAAGGAAGCACACTAGATAAACTGCTTTCTGCACACAAATATAAGTCAATTTCACAAAGAGATAGTCACTGCTCTCTTTCCTTTCTGCATCTCTTAAAAATGCACAAGACAGTTCACTTTTTTTGACTGTGACTCCTATCCACAGCCTTGATATTGCCTACATGCACTCTACAGTCCTTAATGCCTGACATGGTAAGTTGGTTTTGAGACAAGTGTGATCACAAGGCTAGCTTTGTTTTCAGTTACCAGCCTGTGACAAACAGGATCTGTTTTCTAGTCTGCTCTCAGTTTCTGCTTTTTCACTTTAGGAACAGAAGGTCAGACAAACCATGAGTTGCAATGAGAGATATTCCTTCCATTAACCCTCGTCAAAGCAAAGAAATTGGAGGCAGGAAGACAAAAGTGTCACCATCTATAGTTGATAGAGAAGACAAGAGGAAAACACCTGAGGGTCAAAGAGCAGCTGGCTGTGTCTGAGAATGATGGAAAGAGTTTCTCAACTAGGCAATGCTTGTTGCCATCCAGAAAAATCATAGGGTTGGTGTCGTGGTAGGCCTAAAAACACCAACTGGGCTTGTACATGTCCTGGCTTGCCCAGGCATGCTCCCCTGCTCCCCCTCCTTCTGTGCTGGGGGTGGTGGCCACNTTTTTGAACCTTGTATATAAGTTTTGTGGTGAGATTTAATGTTAATAAACAGTTTTCATAGTTATTAACAATCTCTGCCTGGATATCCAAATTAATATAATTATTAATTTTGAATCATTTCATTACAGTTGGGTGGAAATGAGTCTGTTACTAGGGCCTTGCTCTGAAAAGGCACAGAGAACAGGGAGAGATTTTTTACAGCTATACTCTTGACCTAGTTTGTTTTACGTCTCAGATATTTATGTTTGCAAATACGTTATTTCCCAGCCACATACTTTCAATTCACAGAGTGTGAAGCTCTTGATGAAGCCCATGCTGCAGCAAACACATTTCATGTTTCACAGGCACATACTAACAGATATGTTTCCTGTCTGTCAGGGTGTTATGGAGGGAGTTTACAAGTTTTTTTATAGAAGAATGGATAGGTAAAGATTAGACTACTGCACTTTCCTATTCCAGATTACTTCTTAATGTCCTAAAACTATCTTCCAGTAGTTTAGTTGACACTGGCCTGTTAGGCCATAATTTTAGACTGCTCGTATATACCTTACTATACTTTTTTTTTTTTTTTTCACTATGACCATCCATCTGTCTCTCTCTACTGTGACAATCCTTTGATTAACTGATAAAAAGACAAACAAAGTGAAAACTGGACAGTCTGTGTGGGGTTATAGTGGAGATCCTAATAACTCACACGTTTGATTTTCCTCTGTCATCATAACATTTTTATAAAACTTATTCCCCTCCCTCCCCCCCTTTTTTTTGGTGTACGCAACCCCAAAAGTTGTGTACATTGATGATGACATCCTCTTTGTAATTAGCAGACAGGGTATAAAACAGTTTACTGGAATCTGTATGTTAGGATGGTTGGTGGTACAGACCAATAAACAGTCATGCATCGTAGAAGTATAGTTCATATCATTGTATCTTTGGAATCTAATAGTCTCCAGTACATGGATCTTTATAATACCATTTTTTGGACACTGAAATTGTAAGAATTTCCTAATAGAAGAACAAGAAAACAGATAAAAAAATAGAAAATGTTTAGCTGGAATCTAGCAAATGTGAGTATAGCACACATCAGGCTAATAAATTAATAATATGTTTAATATTGCTTTGTGGATGTAGTTAATTGGAGTTATAATTTTAGAAATTTCTCTGTGCTACTGAGTATTACAGACACTTTTAAATTTATTGGTTTGGGTTTTTTTTCAGTTGGGGGTTTGGGGTTTTTTTTTATTAATTCTAAAAGATGTCATTTTTATGAAGAGAGCAAAGTCTGTGTTATGAGAATTATGTTGTGTCAAGTAAAAGGACAACTACTGTACTTAAGGAACTGGATCCAACTTCTGACTGCTCAGCAGGCTTTCAGCACCACTTGATAATAGGTACCTTCAGCCTCTGGAGGTTGACAAGACAGAAAACCAAGTTACTCCTTTCTGAAAGTAATTTTGTCAAAAATTCATTGAGCAATTTGTGCGTGACTTCTCCTGCTCAGTACCTCTTGTGTGTGCATTAAGCTATTTAGGTATCAGTTATGTACTTCCTG
Source organism: Ramphastos sulfuratus (assembly GCA_013399055.1). Lineage (NCBI taxonomy): Eukaryota > Metazoa > Chordata > Aves > Piciformes > Ramphastidae > Ramphastos > Ramphastos sulfuratus. The sequence continues at coordinate 13,216 of WBNM01024531.1, read as the reverse complement.
TGGTATGAGGAGATATGAAATTACAGAGTAACCAGAAAGCTAACATTGTCTCATTTTTCCCTGCAAGGCTTTTCTTAGCAGTAGATTTTCTTAGTTCAACTATTACCTCTGTTGCCCTCACTACCATACCTTGTGCACTGACAACCACATTGTGTGCCACACTGTGTGCCACAGAATTCTGCTTTGGCCTTGAGAAAAAATGCTAAAATCCAACTCCTTCAAACTAGGAGATATGGAATTGCTATCTGAGAGAGAAGAGGCACCAAATACTGAGTGAGTTCCAGAAAAGCAGACTCCTTCATTAAGGACCTAGAGGCAGTGTTAATTTAAATTGTAAATAGACAGCTGGGGGAAGGATAGGCAATCTAAGTGAGGGTGCTGTCCTTCATGTCATTTTGCTGCTACAGTGTAAAAACAGGCTGTGCGGCCTTGTGAATTAGCTTTTCCTGGGATCTTCAGATAGACTTTGACAATGACACATCCAGAGGTGTGACAAGAGGAAGTGTTTAATTTCTTGCAGCAGTCAAACAAGCAGCAGTGTAAGGAGAATTAGGTTATTTACCTTCTACAAAGAGGACACATTATAGAGTTAAACCTAAATGTGAAAATCCAATGGTACTTAGTTTCCTAAAGGAAGAATAACTTTGCTAAACACTGGTATAATTATTATGTTTTCAAGAGCTTAAGACTTTTGTATCTAAACATGAATTAACAAACTTCTTCCTCAGTCACAGGCATTTGCACACAAAGAAAACCATAAAAATGTCACTCTGCTGTGCACAACCAAGGGAATAATCACCAGGAAATAAATTAAAATCTGTAGTTTTAGCATGTATTTTATTAGCTCTGGGCAGATTTTATTCTAAAAGCTGTGAATGTTGAAATATTGCAGTAGCATATGGCATAGACACTCTAAAACTTCCTAATACTTTGATAATTCTAACCAAGGCAGCTTCAAATTGATGGTGAGCAATGAGATATTTGTACTATATAGGTGACAGAAGGTGAACTTGTCAGAAAGCACATACTAAAATCAGAGGGACTTATCGTGTTTGGAAGAGAGGTCAGTAGCACACTACCAGTATGAATTTGGGAGTATTTTGTTCTGTTTTGTTTTTCCACATGTATACATATATAGTAATATTTTATTTTAATATGTTATACAGTTTTGTTTCTTTTGTAGCTGGTGCAGTACCCTTCAGGAAGTCTGTAACTTTGCTTGTGGTTCCAGTAGCTGCAGATGTCACTGGGTGAAGAGTGAGTGAGGTGGTGTCATACACAGCTTTGCATTGGGAAATTCTCATGGAGAATTGACTCATCTGTGCTGTGCCAGTTCTCACCAAACACTAGGAGATGGAGCTGCAAGAGAGGATAGAAAACATAGATGCTTACCAAACTTGATTTTGTGCTTTGACGTACTCAGGGGAGGAAAAAAAAAAAAAAAAGAGGCAGACATTTTCACCAGGTTTTATTACCAAGGTTTAATTTAATTCTTTTCAGTTTTTGTTTGTTGGTTTTTTTTTTTTAATCCCCCAAGCCATCAGATAGATGGAAAAGAACTAATACTGAATATATGAGAGCATAACCCTTTCATCAGTTAGATAAGACTCATTTGAGAACATATTACCCAGTGCTAGCTACTTCTGCTTGCAAATAAAGGCAGGAATAATAAACTACAAAGTCCTAACAGATGCATGCTATATTTATCTTTCCCTCTGCAGGACTGTGCCAGTGGGCAGCAGAAGGAAGGGTTTTTCTCAAGGGGAAAAAAAGTGGAAGTATTTAGGAATTACCTAAATAAATAAATATTTACTACTAGTAGTAATAATAATAAAAATGACCAGCCAAACAAAAAATCAAAATGAAACTGTGATGCTGGATTAAGATTATTAGAAAAATAATTTGCCGTGAAGTTTATATTTTATGCCTATTTCATGAAAAACTTTTTTTGACAGTGGAAGGAAAAAGCAACTACATTCGCCAATGAAAGTTGCCAATAACATAGCTTTCTAAGGCCAGGTCTTTAAAGAAAAACATTTACATAGCTGTGACTTAAAACCTCTTAGCCTCAGATGACCTGTTTTTTTCAGGAAAGGCAAAAGGCTATTTTGTTTGTTTGGTTGGTTGGTTGGTTGTTGTTGGGGTATTTTCCTCATATCTTTTAACAAGGGGCAAAATGCATGCTTTTTATTAGGAGGGGTTAAGCCTTCACAGACCTGAGGATAAGTCTTAGCAGTGATTCTTTTCTCAGCCTTCTCCGTACTATCTAGACTGTGTAAAAAAGAAACGTGGTGCACTTCCATCATCTCCAGAGCCTCTTATTTCAGGATGTTTGTGACTAACGGTAAATAGATGATTGTTAAATTTTGCAAGGGAGAAACAACAGCACTTTTGTTTATGTCTCTTTCCTTCCTCCTGACTCAGGAAGTTTTACCCCATAAATGCCTGAAGTGGTGCAGTACTGCTCTTTTGGAAATCTTAAGAGCTCTACCAAAAGCAAGTTTAACTTTAATCATCAAGGTTCTCAGGGAACTCTTGCCATCATCTACTCCAATGCCTGCTCGTAGCAGGGTCACCAAGCCCAAACTGACTAGGAACATGTCCAATTGCACTTTTATTAGCTTCAGGGATGGAGGCTCTTTAACCACTCTGACAACATGCTCTATTGTTCTACTACCCTCACAATAAAAATAGGGGGCTTTCCTGTATTTCAGTTTGTGCCCATTGCCTTTCATGCTGTCACTAAATACTGCTGAAATGCTTTTTACCCTGTCATCTTTACTTCCCTGCATGAGATATTTATGGATAAGATTCGTTCGAGCCTTCTCTGTGATGAACACTCCCAAAATTCTTAGCCTTTCCTCATATGATAGGTGCTCCAGTCCTCTCATTGACTTGATGTCCCTTCACTAGATGCCAGTAAGTCCACATCTATCTTGTACTGGGGAGACTGGACTCACCACTTCAGATGTGTCTCACTAGGGCTGAGTATTGAGGAAGGATCACCTTCACTGACATGCTGGCAAAATTCTTCCTAAAGCCAAAAGGCTTTTGGACTTCTTTGCTTTAAAGGCACATTGTCTACCAGCATCAATATGGTACAAAAAGTTTCTCCCCAGCACGTGCGGATGTCAGGTTATTTCTGAAAGGGCAGGGCTCTGCATTTTATTAGTCTTCATGAAATTCCTATCAATCCATTTTTTTAGCCTGTCCAAGACTCTCTGTATGGCAGCACATTCTTCTGGCCTATTAACCTCTGTCACCGTTTTTGTACAATCTGTGAATAAGTGCAGAGTGTCTGTTGTCCAGGTCTTTAGTGTGAATATTAAATTCTGTTGGCCCCTGGGGTACACTACTAGTGAATGACTTCCAAATCATGCTTTGTGTCACAGCATTTTGAGCCCAGCAGTTCACCAGATAAGCTCACTGCCATAGTACCTCTACCATCGGTTTGTTTGTAAGATTGTTACAAGACAGTATCAGAAGCCTTATAAAAGATAAGCCACATGCACTGTGCTGTCTTCAACTACCAGGCAAGTCACCTCATTGCAGAAATCTATCAGGCTGGCTAAGTGTGATATTATGATGGTTTAAGAGTNCTTGCTTCTCTCAACAGAAGAATGAGTGATATAGGTTACTGTTATTTTTGTTTCTTCTCACAGCTAAGGATTTAATTTCTCTCAGTAAAATATTCCAATTAGCATCAAACCAGCACAGATATCCTCTCTGTAAACTCTTTACTGACTATTTCAGATCACCTTCTTGCCCTTCCTGTATCTGGAAAAGGTTTCCCAGTTGTTCTATCACCCATCCAGAGACTGAAGTAAGGCTGGCTCTAACATTTCTCCTTTTTGCTCTTCTTGAAGATAGAATTGACATTCACTTTGTCCTAGTCATCTGAAACCATCAGAAAAACAGTCGCCATGACCGTTCAAAGATAAGAGAATCCTCATAATGCCATTACCCAGCTCCCTCAGCAGTTGTGGGTGCAGTCCAGCAGGCCCCATGGATTTACACATGCCCAACTTAAGTACTCTCCAACCTTGCCCTCCACTACTAAGGGCACATATTCCTTGTTTCTCAGTGGTCTCAAGACAAAGACAAAGACTGAGGTGGAGAAGGTAGTGTGCTCTTGGTCCTTTTCCACCATGATTCCTTTCCCCATTCAGCAGTTAAGCCACATTTTCCTTACCCACGTGTCTGCATGTACTTGTAGAAACCATCCTTGTTGCCTTTGACAACCTTTGCCAGAATCAACTCCAGGTGGACCTTGGCTTTCCTGACTACATTCCTGCACAATCATTATCTCCATACTCCTTCAATGTTGCCTGCTCTGCAGCCACCTTTTGTATCCCTTGTTTTTATTAGAATAGAATCATAGAATCAGTCAGGGTTGGAAGGGACCACAAGGATCATCTAGTTCCAACCCTCCTGCCATGGACAGGGACACCCCACACTACATCAGGCTGTCTAGAGCCTCGTACAGCCTGGCCTTAAACACCTCCAGGGATCAGGCTTCCACCACATCCCTGGGCAACTTGTTCCAGAGTCTCCCCACCCACGTGGTGAAGAACTTCCTCCTACCATCCAATCTGAATCTACCCATTTCTAGCTTTGTTCCATTCCCCCTAGTCCTATCACTACCCAACATGCTAAAAAGTCCCTTCCCAGCTTTCTTGTAGGCCCTCTTATGATACTGCAA
>WBNM01024525.1:0-18918 GCA_013399055.1 Ramphastos sulfuratus | reverse complement strand
ATGGCAGAGCTGTCTGAGGAGCTCTTGCACTGTGGCTGGATTTGCATGTTCCCATATCCAATAACTCTAAGGAAGTGGTGTATTTAGAGTATCTGTCATAGCATTAAGAAGAGGTTTTTGCCATGCTGTGAACACTTTGCGACATCTTGGAATTGAATCCCTCTTTTCTGAACACACCCTCTGGCTTTGCGTACCCTCCTGCTTACTTCCTGCAAAACACATTAATTTCAGAGGCTTATTTGTTTTAATGCCTCTAATTGTCTACCTCATTCCTGAGAAAGGATAGAGCTGTGATGTCTTGGCACATTAGTCTAAAAATCAGGCTAGTGCAGTACTGAGGTGAAAATTAGGAGCGTCATTAATGCTTGGCCCAGTGCTGGGGAAGGAGAAGTCCAGCAAAAAAATGACAGTTTCTGTTTCTGCAACTGTTGAAAGAGTAATAATAAAAAAGACCAACACGAAGGTGGAGTAATTTAGTCTTTAATGCAGCTGGGCTCCTGCTCTTCCCTCTCTGCTATTTTTAAACAAATTACTTTTAATATTATCTAGATGTTAATGTTTTAGATTGGGTGCTATTCATGCTTCATAACTGCTTTTCATAAATGTTTCAGCAGGTCCCAGCCCAATTCCACTGAGGTCAGTTAGAAGATTCCAAATCAATCCTTCCTTCCCCTCCTCACATTAGTATGCAGCTTGTAAGAGGGCTGACATTGGTCTGTGCTTCTATCTTAAGATAATCCAAATGACAATTTTCCTATGGGAAGAATTATCACTATATAATTTGTGGGTGGTACTTAAGGAGATGATACCCAGGTAAAAAGACTTGTCTGATTTAGAGCCGAATTTTCAGACATGCTGAAGTTAAATACAGGTGTTAGTGGTCAATACCTCTGGAAACCAGAACTGTAACTTTTAGCAAACCTCATTTTGTCTTGAGCTTGTGTTTTCCAGGTTTATACTACTTTGGAAGTACATTTTGGTGTGTTCTTTGTGCAAACATGGCAGCAAAGTGGTTTGTTATTATAAAATATGTTCTGTTTTATCAACATGTTCATGGTTGTGAGTATCTGACTTTAAAATTAATTTTTAAATAGACTTCAAACCTTAAGTAACTAAAAGCCTCTTTCTTCACAACAAGGCTATAGTGGGTCTTTGGTCTGAAATACGATTTGAAAAAAAAAAGAGGAGGATGAGCCGTAAAATACCTTGGGAAATATTGATTTTGTTTGTTTGTTCATATTAGAGATGGCTAACAAGGTAAATACCACTGCAGCTTGCTGCAGAAACTTGAATTCAGATTCCTGTTGTGTCACTCAACTTGCAGCTTGGTCTAGGGCAAATGCTTTACATAATAAAGACTTCATGCTTTATGTGCCTGAACCCCAAAGTTCTATCTGTAATCATAACTTTGAGAATACTCTTTTAATGCTCATAAATGTAATTTTTATTTGGCATGCTTTAACTGAAGAGTTTCACACGTCTGCTGATTTCTTAAAGCATCCTAGAATGATTTCTGGTATTTGAAACCAAGCTTGAAATTATGCTGAGAACACTGTTCTTGTAGAGGCTTTTCAGCTGAATTGATTACAATGCAGTCAAGCCGTGGCATGTGAGCCAAGGAACATCTGGTGATACTCTTGGCTGATCTTACAGTAGGTTACATTCATGAGTCTAAATAGTGTTCTGGACATACTGATATAGCCATTATGCCCTTTATCAATTTCTGTGCTTGTGATGGCTTTGGCCATCTTGATTAAAAATAATCCCACACTGAAGTCAAGGACTCTGGAACTGTTCACTTCCAGTGAGAAATTACTTGCAGACTCATTATGTTTATTGTGTAAGGCTCCTTGTAATGGGAAATCATTTTATGTACATTAGCAAGTGTACATCATTATCTCTGTATATTCCAACTGAAACTATTAGAAACACAAGAGAACTTGAAACAAGTTAACAACAACAAAAAGAAATCAAACTGTGCTATTTTTTCTTTCTCCTCTAGTTATATTATCTGTGAATGCATATATGTACTGAGGAAATTTAATGGCTCAATAGCTTCAAGACAATTCCAGCTTTTTAAAAGCAAATAGGAAATCATCGCTCTGTGAAGCTGAACCAATCACACCGCAAAGGGGAAAAAAAAATCCACATATGCCAAATATATAGCTATATTGTCTTTTATTGTCATCTGTCCTGTGCATAAGCAAAATGTCATTCCTCCAATTTGCTAGCATTCTCTGTCTGCTCTGAAGACTAAAGGATGGGAAAAGGTACCCGGCAAATGGAGACCAAGCTACTTTCCATGTCGATGTCTTTAGAGTGACAAAATACTCCTGGTGTTTTGTAAATATACACCTCATAGACTTGGGTTATCTGAAAACAGAGTAGTCATGCACATAAACATATTTAACCTATTGAACTTTCTAATGAGTGAAAATCCTGATGCTGGAGAAAAATCTTTTCAGTTGATGCAGCCTCTTGAACAATAAAGGGCATCTTCATGCTGCTCTTCTTTTCTGGAACTGCACCCTCGCGTCCATTTCTCGGAGCATGGAACCATCCTGACTTGGGCAGATTCCAGCTGCAGCATTGATAGGCCCTTTATGAAGGAGGGATTCTGTGAATTGGGTCCATTTGGGATGTATCTCTGGTCTCACTCCTTTCTCTGTGTGTGTGGCAGGTTTACAACACAGTGAAATTACTCCATAGCAATAGAACCCCAGCTTTGGTCTTCCTGTGATGCTTTCTCCCAGTGCTCTGCTGCACAAGTCAGTGCAGAATTGATTTGCTGTGTGTGTGGTTTTACAGCTTACCTGCTGCTGCTTTCTTTCCTGGCACAAAAACCAGCCGCTGAGGGTCTGCAGCGTTACCAATTTGGATGGAATAGGTTCTAAAAGAACGTAACAAATATTACTACCTGTTTGTGATAAGTAACACACATAACATTCTTTGTGCTTTCTAGAGGCAATTGGAATGGGAGTGATCCTGGCTTTGTATAGAAAAATCTCTACAAATATTTTCTGTTCTACCAAAGAATTACTTTTCCTTAGATCTTTGAGTCTGAAACTTCTGTATGCCCAGATTTATGATGCTCTGGTACTGCATGCATTGTAAATTGTGAGGGTATTGTTTAGAGGGTAGAGTTTTAACAATGAATGAGATCTCTGATGCACTGTTCAAAGATGGAAAGAAGTCTACAAAATCCTTTTGACTCTCATGTTATCCACAAGTACAGCAAATTTGTTTTACATGAGATTTTCAAGATACTCAGCCAGTCTAGGTGAAAAGTGGTTTTCCCTGCTTATCAGATACACCCAAATATTTATTAAGCATTTCCTGAACGTATAAAGGAATATCTCTATTCTGCTTAATAAATATGGGCCTGGTTCCCTTGTTCTCACTGGTGTAATTTTATTGACTACCACAGAACTACAGCTGCATCATGTCTATGCAAATGATAAATCCAGTACTTCTGTTGATCACAGTATGTAGCCCAGAGATATGAGGGAGACTTTACTTAAAAGTCTCGTGCCAGTTACATTAAACCTTGGTGCAAAGCTGAAAGTTAACATTTTAAGAAATGTGTATTATGAATAGTTTATGAAGAACATTTTTGGTTTTTTTCCCCTGTTGAAGCCGTTGGTATTCAAGACTTCATATGATTTGTGAGATTCAGCATAAGGATTCAACATAAAATTCCCAAATATAGTGTTAATTTTTCCCTGGGGATTTTTATGTATTTATGTATATGCAGCCTGTTTTCTTTAGTTGTATTTGAAAAGCTATTTCACAGTACAATGAGATCCTAATTATTACAGCAAGTCAAAGCTGTGCCTTCCATGTAATCAACTGTTTGCTGTAGAGCAAAACAAAGCAATGCCCTATGAAAAATTAAGTTGTATTTATTTTTTATATAGTACTCAGAATATTAGGTATATGAATCACATAAACCAGCATCTAATGAGGTTATCAGTCCCATAGTAAGTTCTGCATCTTCTACAAATACATCTGAAATTGTATTAATCATATTGCTGTTTATGAATTCCCCAAGATAGAGCTTTTGATGTTTCTTGCTAAAGTCTTAGCAGAAATTTCCAAAATTCAAATACTAACAGGGCAACCAAAACCACCCTGTTGCTTAAGCAGCAACATTTTTCTGTGATAAATTCTGACTCCTGTTCGTTGTGCTCCTGTTTGGTTACCAACAGCTATTTGCAAACACAACAGGCTTTCCTGCTTTTACTGGGTGCATGTCTGGCACAACAATGTGCCACAACAGGGAGCAAACTAATCAAAAACCCATCTGGATTTTTATGTGTGTTTGTTAGCCTGCATTTTTTTCCCCGAGGCCATTGGATTCAGTGTCAAAAAGGTGTTCAGGTAACTGAAGGGCTTGTCCTCCAATCTTATTGCTCACAGCTGGGCTGTAACAGGTATCTTGCACAACATCTCATCCAGGCTGCTGTCTAGTGAAGGAGACACAGACTGTCTCCTGACTTGCCACTCTGAGCTAGCAGATAGTGTGTCCACTTGGGGTTTCTTTCTGGAATGCACCTGTGATACAGGAGAACCTAGTGCATTCAGACAGAGCTACCCACCAAGTATTATTCCAGCATTGTTTTTTAAGTCTAAAAGGAAAGGAAAACCATCTTCTGAAGCAACTGTTCTCTCGTTTTCCTCCTCACAGTTAAGTACAACACTTTTCCTGTCTGGCTTAGGTCTACTGTTCAGGTTCAGAATTTGCTTCCCAGACAATGTCAGGAGAGGACAGCTGCAGGAAGAAAGAAAAAATTCCTCCTGTGTCTCAAATTCTTGAAGTTTTTCCCTTTGTAGACAGATAAAAATTTCTGCACAGAAAGTACATTCCAGACGTAGATATAACCTGAAGATAAAACCTGGTGAGTAGCAGCAACAAATAGCTCTCATGTAGATATTGTACAGGCACGACTGGCAATTGTGTAAACAATGCTGAGACTTAGTATCCCATGGACACACTTCATTTATAAAAATAGCTGCCTTACAAAATACAGCATGTCAATGTACTTGTCTTGTTCACCAAAAACTACAGAAAGTTGTGGGGTTTTTTTAGTATTCTTTCCTCTTTCCATTCATCTCAAGATATCAAAAATGAAGTTGCTAGTTAAGGAACTGTCTGCCTTGAAGTGGCATTTGCATATATCAAGGAACTATGTACCTGCACACAGAGGTTATGAGCAGCTCACAAGCACTGTGGGAGATAGCGNCACCTGGACACACTGCTGCCTCATCTTCAGCTACTCTCTCCCATCACCCTCAGGTCCCTCTCTGCCTGGGTGCTCTCCAGCCACTCTGTAGCACTGCTTGGGGTTGTTGTGGCCAAAGTGTAGGACCCTGCACTTAGCCTTGTTCAATCTCATCGCATTGGCCTCTGCCCACCCATCCAACCTGTCAAGGTCCCTCTGCAGGGCCCTCCTACCTTCCAACAGATCCACACCTGCTCCTAGCTTGGTGTCATCTGCAAACTTATGGATGATGGACTCACTCAACCCCCTGGTCCATATCATCAATAAAGATATTGAACGGGATTGGGCCCAGCACCGATCCCTGGGGGAGACCACTAGTGACAGCTGCCAACTGGATGTGGCACCATTCATCACCACTCTCTGGGCCTGGCCCTCCAGCCAGTTCTTGACCTATATCAGAGTGAACCTGTCTAAGCCACGAGCTGCTAGCTTTGCCAGGAGCTTGTTGTGGCAGATGGTGTCAAAGGCTTTGCCGAAGTCCAGGTAGACTACAGGTAAGATATAGGTAAGAACCTAAGGCCCACATTGATTAAGGCTGTCTTCCAATACTGGTAAATGGTATTGGCACAGTGAGTTATTCATGTTTAGCTGAGACATAGAAACCAATGGTACTTCTGCAGGTAATGATAATTTGATAGCTCACATCACTCAATCCTTTGAGAACACCTTAAGAGAGCCTTGTCTTGCTGGTGCTTTGGGTTGTGGTTCAAGGGCTGTGTCTAATAATGTTCTGTCTGTTGGCAAAACTTTGAGTATGCAGCTGTTAATTTGATTTGGTTGGTTTCTCAAAGGGTGTGAACTGAAGCTGAACTTACTATTGCCCATCAGTGGCTAAAACAACTGCTTTACAGCAAATAGATGAGCTCCATTTGAGTACATTTTGGGATTTCCTTTGTGTACTAAGAAAGGACAGGCGAATTATTTCAAAATTAAACATGTAGAATGACCCAGGTTATTGCAGCTTAAGTAACTGTGGATCGCATCTTTGAGCAATCCCACATCCATAGAAAAATACATTATCTGCAAGACTAATAATGTGAAAGGGCTGGCTGTTTTTCCTAAGCTAGGCTAATTCCAAAGAAGTGAGGGCAGCTGACTGGAGATCTTTCTGTAGAGTAACACAGCCTCATCTCCCTGTGGTTACGCAGAAAGTCTGTGATGGGGCATGAAAGTAAATCTCTAGCTTAGTCACTCTGCAGCGTCATAACCAATGAAAGAGATACCAACCAAAAAAAAAAAATAGAGTAGAGAAAAAAGAACTTCCTCCCTAGTTATCTCCTCACTTTATATTTTTATGTCTTTTATATTTTGAAGTCCTTGCAAAAATTTTTTCTTTGTAGCGTAATTATATTTAACACAGAATAATCTGATACCCTACTTTTCTGCAAGTCAGAAGGCTTCATGCACCACATTCACATCTAGCAATTGTTAGAATGACAACTTTATCAGTTGCCAATATTTGTTCATTCAATATACAACAGAAGGTAATCTTAGCTCAGAGTTTTTAAAAATATTTTCCATAGAAGTTAATGCCTGAAATACATGAAATAAAGTTCAGTGTAATTAATATAGTAAAAGTCTCAGTCACTGAAAGGAAATTGCAGGATGTGGGTGTCATGCTGCTACCTGTTGCCTAGCAATGTTGCATACGTGTGGCACAAGATTGATAGATATCACCCACTCAGATCACTGGATTCAGACCTTCACCGCCGAGTTGTCAGTGGGAAGAAACTGCCAAGAATCAGGGAGAGAAATAACAGATGGGAAGTACAAGCAGCTCTCAGTAACTTCATTGCAGTGTCCAGCAATGTACTGCCCAAAAGACAGGGGGTGCTAAATTTTATTGAGTCTGTTTTTCCAAAGATCTCTGTACATATATACATGTAGATAAATACAAGAAAACTTGCTCCCTAGCTAGATTCTGGGTTGTGCAAGTAGAAGTAATGATACCCTGAAATGAAAACGGCACTTTGGTTTCATAAGTTTAGTGACTCACACTGCATTACCTTTAAGTAGGATGAACAGAAAATTATCTGATATTACAGGTAATTATAATGTTATTATAGCATTCTTCATAGCAAATGCTGAAGTTAATATGCAACACAGCATTTTAAGCAACTCATACCTTCTCAAAATACACTTTTTGCTAAAATTTTCCATGATCCATTTGGCTTCAAAGTCAGCTTTTTCTGAGAAATCTTTCTATGGAATTAGTTCTGCCATTTTTGAACTGAGTTGAGGAGCCTCCATATGTTCTATTTTAAATTCTGGACTTGCATAATTAAAAAAAAAAAGAAAAGACTAAAGATAGAAGCCTCAGACATGTCACGTTTTGTGGCTCTCATTAGAAGAGGAAAAGTAATCTTAGTTTGAAGAAAATGTTTAAAAATAATGGCATGCAACACAATTTCCTGCATGTGCATAAGGACAGTCTGAAGACAGTTTTTTTTCAAGCCAAGATGGCTTTAACTACTGTTCATATAAGAAGGCATGCTCTTAACTGTTTAAAATTGTTGCACTTGAGGAAAGTCTGATTTTATTTTATTTTTAGCCCCATCCAATAATAAGAATTCATTAAAATAATATGAAGCACCAGAAAAATCTACTTATAAAAAGACCAAACAATCAGTCTAATAGAGCATGAACCAAACAACCATCTGTTGAACAGTCCCATTTGCAAAGAATTCAGCATCCCTCTTGGGGAAGACAGAGGAGCTAACAGCACAAAAGCCAAGGAAGGCATGGTGAATAATGAATAAGGCATGTAGAACAACCAGGAATTACAGTTCATTGTGATGCCCGTGAAGGGTGCCTACTGCTTTACTTGAGAACACAAGAGCAAACCATTGGTGGATGCTGAAGAGAACGAGGGTACCAGCCTAGACAAGCAAAATTCACTGGATGGTATGGAGAGGGATGCTATGGATGCAGCACATGGGGCTGCTGTCATCATCACACTTCTCTGGAGCCCATGCTGTTAGAACTGCACCAGCTCCAGCGCTAAGCCTGGGCTCAGTGCCTCTGTGATATTATTGTACAAACGTTCACTCTGAAGCTCATGTTAAGATGGAAACACTTCCCTAATGCCCTGCTCAGAAAAAGGCTTTTTGTGTTCAAAAGGACTATCTTAATTAAATTTGTTTTGCTGACATTTGGTGCTCAAAACACTGGGATAAGATTTTTAGAAGTATCAAATGACTTTACCAAGTATCAGTAAGCACTCTACTGCCTCCCAGTCAGTTCCTGAAACACCCACACAGCAGTTGCTGCTCACTACAGCCGACTCCCACACTGACTTTGGGACTTGGGGTCTCTTACGTAGAGCCTAAGACCCAAGCAAGCTAGGTGCATGATCAGGCTATTTAGCACTTAACAGAAAATGTTGAAAGGAGAGATTTGGGCCTTCTTCAAGGTTCAGGACCTGAGCCAGCTGGTGTAGTGGATTGGCAGGTCTCCCCATGAGGATCAGAAACCCAGCTCTGCTGTTGCAGGTAGGTACCTACTCAGTGAGTTTGAGAGAAATGAGTAGCTATCTTGTTATTTCCTTGTAAACTACAACAAAAGGAAGGAGCTGTAGAGTTATTCCCTTTATGTAATCCTCCAGAGGTAGTGTGGCTGAAAAATAAGACACACGCAGGCAACTAAAATGTTTTGAGTGGTGCAGAATTGCATCTCTGAGTGTGTTTTTTTGGCCGCAAGGGAAAATGAGGAGGCTCTGTCCTTTTTGGTGTGATGCACAAGTGTTGTGGCATGGAGTGAAAACTCAGGGGCTTGCTGTAGAGACCACATAGGAGAGCTAGGAAGAGGACTCATTGTGTTCCCTGTCCTATTTTTGGCTGGTACTGGTGTAATGCAAAATGTTTGCAACACTCTTGAGAGAGGTTTTAGAAACAGTAAGCATAGAAGTAAAAAAACAGAAAAAAAGAGCATGCAGCTTGGGGCTTTAATGAAAGGATTTCAATGACTGTGCTATACTTTTTCTTGACCTCAATGTGACGTTTGTTTTCTTTTATCGTTCATATGCATCTTTGTGGCAGCTGGTGATGCAAAATGATGGCTTACTTCCAAGTGACAAAGGAGAAGGGCAGGAAGCTTAGTCTTCTTCCCACAGAACTGTGGTCATTCTGTGAAAGACATGAGCTAGGAGTCTCTGGATAAGTGTGTGCCATTGTCTGTGATGTTCTTGTGGGTCTTCTAGCATTACTTGGCTGAATTCTAGTTTAGCCTTTATATTATACTCAAGTGTTGTGATAACATTTACTTTGAAAAGAACTGAAGTAAGGTAATGGACCAGTTCAATCTCACTTAAGCATATTTAAAGACATGCACATTTCTAAGTTGAAGAATGTAACTATCTAGCTCTGTTCTGACTATAAGAAGCCTTTTCTCAACTAGGAGAGTGGAAGGGTGCCAACAGCAGCCCTATTATTTGGCAGGCAGGAGGTAACCTTGCAGTAAACATCTGTCAACTGCACAGTCTAGCTGAATTTTAATGGCTCAAAGACCAAAGAGTTATGGTGTTTGCCCAAACCCTAGGGATCTGGGCTGAATTACCGAGGGCTACATTTAAGCTGTTCACGATAGGGCCATATGACTTGTCTATATAAATTCCTTGAATGTGCCATTAAAATGTCAGTTCTTAACTTAGCAAGGACTATAAGCCACCTCAGCACAGTTTAACTCTCTGATCTAGTATAAACCAATCAAAACCACTAAAAGGGATATTGTGTGTTTGGAGGCACTGTCACTTTAACCATATGCAGATGAACGCTATTGCTCCCCATCCCATGGGTAGGTCTTGTTCTGCATTTACTGGAGACTGAGGGTTAGCCCAGGTAAAACAGCAGCATTATTTACTAGAAAATTTAGAGAATATGGCATTCTAACTTCAGTGTGTCAGTGCCAATTCTTTGTTTCATTCCTGGATGTTGATCGGAATATAAAAAGAATTCCCAGACATTAAAAATATGGACAACCGCTTTAAGTCCCTCCATTTTAAGATAAATAGTTGCTGCATTAGTGTTCTCAGAACATTCATAGCAATTGGACAGCAGAAAGGACTGTAATTTTCAAGTTAGGCCAGTGGCAAGAACAACTGGGAATCACAGCTTCAAAAAGGAGGAAAAAAAAAAGTCCCCACCACTTGGAGATGATTGAGCTGAAGCAGTGATTTATGATTTCTTAAGCATAAAGAAAGACCATTTAAATTTGTACTGTAGTTCTGCACTAAGGCAAGTACTTTTGGTTGCTGCTGTGGACCAGGCACATGCACTTCCCTATCTGTCAGTGGCAGCAGACAATTAGAGCAGTAATTTAACAGGGGATTCTGGAGCAAAGAGCGCTGGGATGAATATTGTTACCTTAATGAAGGATCAAGCTGTTGTAATGAATCTTAGTGGTGATGTGCAGAGCTAGAGTTTTGATTAGAAGAAAGTTACAGACTTTGAGTGAAAATCTACAAATTACAGGTGAGTAGCTACATGTAGTTTGGGAATCAGGCATGTTTGCCTGCACCTGGTGTGCCTCATGAATATACACCTGCACAGTGCTGGGATTTTTCTTAGTGATTCAAGTAAGGCTGTGCATTTTCTAACAGTATGACTATACACCAGAGCACTGCCTGTTGCAGTAGGGGAGGGCAAATACACTCTACTCATGTTTTAAGCTGTAATCTTTGCAGTGTTCTGTTACTCCTCCATAGCCAGAGATCCTGCAGCACTTCTCAAATAAATCTCAAACAAACAAAAAAACCTACTCCATTGCTGATGAGTGTATCTTCAAAATGGATGTTGGTTGAAAGATAAACTTGTACCCTGCAGAGAAGATAAAACGTAGATTTACTGAAGCAAACAACAACAAAAAGCTGTATATTGGATTTTGAGTCCTCCTTATATTTTAGGATCTGTAAAATCAGGATCGTTGCCCTTGATATTGCAAGTCAAGCAGGAACAAGCATTGAAGATTTTCTTGATCAGCCATCTTTTATGCCCCCTGTATTCAAGCATATACCAAATTCCAGAGCAGTTTGACACACAGTATCATATTTCTTTACTAAAAACAAAGCAGAGAGAAAATTGCTCCTAATACCTTATCAGTAACAGTTTTCTTTTGATCCCAGTAGAAGTTCATTTTCTTGAAATCTCACCAAAGGCATGGAGGCACTTTCAATACATTCAAGTTTATTTCTAACGTCTCATGCTTCTTCACTTAGGACTGGATTTATTACCTCTGCAAAAATGCAGGTAAAACAGGCTTTATGCTGAAGGAAAAGGCGAAGCAGGAGGATTGGGTAGAGGTGTCTATAGAAGGAATACAGAGTAACCCCCCGGTATCCACTCCTCAATCTCCTGGCTGAGAGCAGAAGATATTGTGGCTACCTTCCCATATATTAAAGTAGAGCACTGCTGCTTTCAAGAAATTATTTGCACTCCATGCATCTGTTTCTTTCCCAGCTGGATCCAGATTCCCCACTGTGCTGCCTTGTGTGGAGCTATGATGAACCTCAGTGGTGTGGGGAGTTTGCTACGTTAAACTGGATGTAAAAAGTACATCAGAGCCCATGCACAACATTGGTAGTTCAAGTATTGAGAGCTCAGCTTACTTATTGCCATGGTAATCACTATTAAAAATGTTTTTAGCTTGTGCTAAAGGTACAAAAAAGAAGGAAAAGCAAAAGGCATTTGAAATGTGACACACAAAGACTTTAATTTTAAAAACCCTTCCATGTCCCTTCAGAGAGGGGAGTTTTTGTAAGGGTACTCTGGGTTTAACAATCTTGGGTGATTAAACTGATACTAAGGGTCTACTTAGGGACCAAACAAAGGTAGATGCAGCTGGGCTAATAGTGGTGCTGTTCATAGTCTGATCTTGTTTTTGTGAAACAACTGATCATCCTGATGGCCTGAGGCAGCAGGCAGTATCTCAGCCTAGGATAACTTTCTTGGCCTCTTGCCACCTTGTCCTATCTCTAACATACAGAAGTTAGCAAAAGATATTTTAACTCATTGCAGTGCTTTGGGCTTTAATGAATAGCTCTTTATAGAGAAATCTAATAATGTTTATCAATATTTTTGCTGATGGGTATTGCACTTTCTCATTCATTATGGATAAAATAAAGATGGCTCCCCACAAAGTATTGAGTAAAATGTAAAAATAATAGGAAAGGATAAGTTCCTGCTTTCTTTGTTATAATATCTGTGAAAGATACTAAGAAGCATGATAAAGGTGAAATCTTATATCAAAGATGTTGTAGGGGATAGTGAATAAAAGCAGGTAATTACTATGTCTAATGACCTTTTCACTAAAGCACAATGAACTTGTTGCTTTTGGTAGGATGTGTGATCTTCATGCATATGGATGCACAGAAATGCTTCCCCCATTTTCTAGTACAGTAACTCATGAATGTGCTTTGTAAATACTTTTTTTCCCAGATGTTGGAATGTGAAGTTTGAGAGAGAAATGGTTTAGGTTTGTAACACTCAGACTGTGGTCAGGCTTTGGTATTTGTGGCATTTCTATATCATCTGCTGTGAACACCACGAGAACTGATGGATTCTAAAACAAACTGTCAAGAAGGCATTGATGATAGAAGTAGATCAACAGAGGCACTTACACCAATGCAATTCTCTGTTGTTGTGAGGAAACACGTGAAACAGTGACAGGTGCAGCATCTGCTCACTTGGACTGTTTGTAATATGGCACCCAGGAATATACCTCAGCTTGCTCAACAACAAAAAGCATTTCAATAAAAGTAGCATTCAAAAGAAGATAAAAATATCCTTCATTAGTTTTCAGACAATAAGCTACAATGCTGAAATGCTCAATTATAAAATGAACAATAGAATTTTTGCCTTATTTTGTGTTTAGGAACAGCCTGGAGCGTCTAGAGTTCTGAGACAGAAAATCGAATGTATTGAGGGCTTTTGCACTCCAGGCTTAGGGTGAATGACAGCATCTTGTCTGCAACGTGAAGAAGTCTGATTAGGAGACACCAGACCCTGCCAAAAAATAGTCGAACACACACTCGTACAGAAGGATCAGAACTACTCAGATGGCTCTGACTGGACCATTTTTCTTTGCACTTGGGTCTGAAGTAACTGCAAAAAACACAGGTTGAGGCAAAAATCTTGAACAACTTTAGTTTCCACTTAAATGAATCACAATGTGTTTAGACTAAGCAGCTTGACCATGACTCAAGTGCGTGGGAGAATTTCTTAATCACATAAGATTAGTGTGGTTCCTTCATTCTGGCTAGCACTGTAGTCGTGCTGGGATACACCACGGCAGTACAATGCTTTTCATTTGAACAGTCTGACTGCCGTAGCTTCGAGTGGGGAAACCCCAAGGGATTTCTCACTTACTTGGAATTTGCATTTTAGCTTTTGCCGCTTGTATCACGCGGCGAGAACTCGAAACCCCTCAGCATAAGCCATTTTGTGGTAAATGTAGAAGTGAGTGCAGCATTTCCTGATCTAAATACTCGAAACCAAATGGGTACCATTTTCAGTATTTCTGTTGAAACTGAGAAGGCAACAGGTGTCTTGGCTGAATGTTTCTCCCTTAACCCCTGTGTTGCTATCTGTCTATAAAGATTCTGTATAAGGTGATGATTTCTGGACAAAAGAATGAACAGAGTTAATAATCTGAACAGTGAGGTAAAGAGTAGTTTAGTCATGGCTACTGTGAAAGTCCTGCTGTTCCTTTCACAAAGGTATTGACTTCAGGTATTGGACTGCCATAAATCTTCCTGCAAGAAATCCGTATGTATACAAGCTGGAAAATTAAGTGTGCCCTGTTGGACTGAGACAGAAAAAGGCCTGACTCTCAGAACTTCACTGGTCTGTAAAATAACTGAAACTGAAAGAGAAAGTGGGATTTGATACATGCATTTAAAAAAAAAAGAATGTTGGAGTTATATTTCCATTTAATTGAGACCTTAATGCTAGAAAACTGGCTCCTACACCTAGCCTGAAAGCTAGATCACATTCATCTACTTATTTTCTTGTATCACCAATTGACAACGTATCACAGAAAATAAATCTCTTTTCTTGTCCAAAATATGACCAATTGCAAGAGAAGATACTGCATTGAAATCTGAAGAAAAAAACCCAAAAAAACAGTAACCACAACAGATAAATAAAATGACTGCCTCTAACTAATAAACTGGGAAGCTAAGTACTGTGTTTGACACAAACCTCTCAAGCAGTAGTAAAAACCATTATGTGTTGTCTTGATGAGAAGCTGGGCATCTCGTTGACCTCATCATTCTAAGATGTTTCTCTTTTGCTGGATATTCAGAGCACACAGCACTTCCCCTGAAATCTGTTGTTCTGATTGTTGAAGTGTTATATAATTATTTCCTTGGACAATTGAAGCTATGCTGAAACCAAGGCATAGATCCCAACTGTGCAGTCACAACGAATCTTGGGGAACCACTGGGGCAGTAAAATAAACACTGCAGTGCAGCAGTGAGCAGTGGTCAGTTGCCCTTTTGCTAGTCCTCCAAAGGTGTGAGAGCCAAGTGACTCCTGTCTCAAAACGATGTGTGACATAACTGAATGACAGCTTTGAACCTTACTAGCTCTGGAGAAGAGCTGCTGGCCTGGCAGAAGGGCTTAGCAATGAAAGAGGGCGTTTCTGCACAAGTGAGAATTCTCTTGTTTGAAAATCATTGCAACAGCGCCACAGAAAGGTCAGTGGCAGACATTGCACTGAAGAGCTCACCTCTTGGCACAGCTGTCCTTGTGATTTGGAGAGACCACCTTACCCCCCACCAAAAGGGTGTAAAAGGACCACAACTTCTGGGGTCTATGTGTTTCATTTTACCATAGAAGACCCTACTGGTATGTACACCTGCCACTGAAGGGCTTGGACTCTGGATCTAAGGAGTGGTGATTGTTTTGGCTTTTTCCTGATTTCTTAATACTCTCTCTCTCTCTTTCCCTCCTTTTTTCTTGCCATTTCCATTATGCTCTGGTCCATTACTAAGAGTTTTCACTGGGTCTGATAAATCTCATCAGCTGTTTAGTGTTGGTTTGGTTTACTCCAAAAGAATTTTTGAATCCTAGCATGCCCTTTCCCATTGACCTGGGACACTGGGTTGTCACAACAGGTAATCGGTAAGTGCCTGTTATGAGCTACCTCTCATTTAGGGAATGATTAGTTCACTGACTAGTAGGATTGTGACTAGAACATGCTGTTGGACTAGCATGTTCTATTCGATGGCTGCAAGGTTAGGAATGGAGCTCTTAGATTTCTAGTTGCAAGGTAATTCTTTTCTAGAAGGTGTACTTTTACAAGCACAAGCTTTTCTCATAAAGCCAGGTCCAGAGGACACAGACATTGACAAGCCAGTTGTGGCAGTAACTGAATTTTAGCCATGAGAGTTAGAGGTTGGGTGCTTTAGGCAGAGTTTTAGCTTATGAACTTCAAGGATGTTGCCAGTTAGCAATGCTGTGTAATTGGCCACTGGGGTTAGTGAGGCTGGCAGGAGTGTCAGCTGAGGAGGTACCTGGTGATGCTAGAAGCAAAACTGTCTCTTCACTGCCTTATAAATGAATTACACAATTTTGCTTGGCACATGACTTACCGTGGATCCAGCCAGTTCCTTGTGGTCTTTGTCCAAATCTCAACTCCTCTCTTTCTTTCCTATGCCTTTGATTCTCCTTTATAATTTCTTGTAGGCAAAGGGTGGTTTTCTTTCCTGTCCATTTAGTGCAAGATACTGAAAGTTATTCAGGCACCTGTATTTGAAGAAATTAAATATGTTTACGATTGTGGCACTTAGATTTTTCAAGCTCTTTCAAATTGGGAAAATTACTTGCCTTTAAAATCTGTTATGTCTGCTTTCCAGGAGGAGACATCTACTTTGATTTCACTGTCAGCTGAGGTCATTTAATCTGCATTAAAGTATACGTGCGTTTACTTAATTTACATGCTGGGAACTGCCCCAGGCTTTCAGGACCAAATCTTTAGCTGATAATCACCTGGGAAATTTTCTTTATATTTCAATGTCAATTTATATTAGCAGAAGGTTTGGTCTTTAATTTTATTCGTAATGGGATCTCTGATCTGAATCCAAAGGTCCACAAAAGACATCCATGGGTGGGGGCAGGGCATCTGAAGACATTAGACTCATCCTTTCCTGTCTTTATCTTTATATGCAGAAGTATTTCACTAAGCATATCTCTAAATGTGCATGGAAAAGTTGAACAGTGCATAGAATCTATAGTGGAAAGACAGTTGTTTATTTTCAAGCAGAATTGATGACTGATGGTAGGCAGAATTACCAACTCTAGAGAACACAGATGTTAACTGGCATAATGCCCTTTTGATGCAAATAAATACATTAGGTGCTATAAAAGATTTTAAAACAGGAGTGCACATCCTGGCAGGAAATATATTTGCTGGATTTGTGCTATTCATTTTGTTTTATAGAATTGCTGTGAAATTGGAAATGACTATTTGAGGAGCTCCTAAATGCACCAGTGGAATGAGACCTTAAATTAATTTTATTTCTGATGTTTTAAAGGGGGGGAGGGGGGGTGGGGGGGAAAGAGAAAAGCTTAATATGTGCATAGACACTTCACCTTCCTTACCCAAAGGGTCTGAGCTACACACCTGGTAAACGAAGTAATGATAGTATCATAGGGTGATGAAAGACTGGACAACTGTTCAAACAGGCAGGGTTGTTATTGTGTCTGGGGCACTACAGAGGGGACCTTCCCACTCAGAAGCTGTGACATTTGCATTCTTCCTCCATCATTAACATTCTGTAGGATCCAAGTCTCGCTATTATCTCTATGAAGTTTTCACCACCTGCCGCTATCTTCAAACACTTCCTTTGATTTCCATGTGATTATTTGAACTTCTTCCAAGTAAAAACTAACAGAATATAATGCAACCTGTCTCCTCCTGCAGCTCTGACCCTGCTGTCTGTCACTGAAATACAGGAGGCTTTTTTTGAGTCTGTTTTTACCTGTTATAACTAGTGGGACACAGGCATCTGTTTAGGGCAACAGATTTTAGGTCCAAAACCCATTGACAAGTCCAGGAGGTGTTGCCAGGGTAGTTTCAGGCAATGCTACACCCTGCTGTTTGCACTGGATGTTCATTATAAATCTCTTTTATTAAGAAGTAGAAGGAACCTACCCCTCAGCTGCTCACTTCAGTACAGTATATTGGAGCAAGCCCGAATAGGGAGAACTTGAAGGTTGCTGGTGGAGGTGGACACTGATTTGATTCATTAAAGCATTTCTTGTCTTGAGTCTTATTACTTCATGGTGTATATTAGTGAGAGTACAGTGAAAGGCAGGAGGGAAGTGTGAAACGTGAGCCTTAGGATTTTCCCCTCTCTCCTAGGTGGTTGTCACATTCCATAGCAGCTGCTTTCATATCTTGCAGTCTGGGTTTTTTTCCCAAGACATGTCCCTTTTAACTTCCTGATCTCAGTTTTCAAGCATTTTGAGGCATTTTGCCACCTTCCTTTGTCCCTTCTATTTTCCCTGATGTCAAGATAGCTTTTTTTTTTCTCTTGTTCCATGCTGTTGTTGTATGAAGCCTTTGTCTTTATACTATTCTCTCTCCTTTACATGCTACTGTGTCTGCATTTCTGTGTCACATGAATCTCTCAACCTGACAGATGCAGCCTCTAAAATAACCTCTGCATGATGCATACGTATTGAAAATAAACATTTATTTCAGTGTTAGGTGCGTCATACCTGCAAATAACCTCTTTCATCTAGACATGTTTATTTTAATGCTTATTGTATACCAGTATCTTGGTATGCTCTACAATGCCATCTGCCACTTGCTCTTGTATTATGCGTAATTTAATGTAACCCTATGTTACTCCAATTTTTTATATTGCCAAATTCACACACAGCTACATACTTTGACAAGGATACAAGCGTGTTAGAAAGATTCTACAAAAATTCTACTCTGAGGCTTAAAGTGGTGCTTTGAGGCTAGAGAATGTTAAAACAGACAAGGTATCTGACACTTGTAGTTGCAGTGTGGATTGGTGCAGTGTTGTAGGTTTGGTTTTTTTCATGCTTATTATGCATCTTCTCAATAACTTAAATAGCTGAGGGTAAAATGACAGAATTGTGTAAAAAGAAATGGAAGTATATTCCACTTGCTCAGTGATTTTTTTTTTTTTCACTTCTCTCCAAGCCAGAGAAAGTTCACTTCATATATTCGAGTGAATTAACCTATAAACAATTGAATTGGTGGAGTGGTTTTGCAGACCATTGTCATTGACAGGATACTGAAATGGCTGTATTTGATCAGACAGTTACTATCTTGGTCCTTGAAGAAGCCAGTGTATGCAGTGGAGAGATGCAACAAGTCCTGCATAATCTGTAGTGTAACCAGCATTAGTCTCTCATGACTGCATGGGTTAGTTGAACTTTTGAAGCCTGAGATTACTTTTACCATCACATTCCAGGAAATGTTTGGGTATTTGTTTCAATTCCAGATTGTTATAATTATTCTATATTAACACTTTGGGGGGTAAAAGAACAACCAAGCAAGCAACCAACCAAAATCCCCAAAGAAAGAAACAGGATTTTGCAACAGCTAGAACTTGGTGCCTGTTTTTACAAAAGCAGTCAGTGTCTGTTATGAATATTCAAAT
>WBNM01024523.1:376357-515736 GCA_013399055.1 Ramphastos sulfuratus | reverse complement strand
CCCGCCCCGCGGCTACGCTAAGAGATGTTTAAGTAGCTTTGAAGGTGGTTTCTTAAGACTTCCCTGGTCTGTTTCTGAACTAAAATGTTTCGAGAGCCCCGTGAAACCTTCCTTGAAAACCCCTCCAGTGCCTCCTTTCCCTAGAAAGCTGCCGGTCACAGTGTTATAGCACTTTTAAAGGAAATGTGGGTGGCTCTTAAAAGAGCCGACAGGTTCGAACAGAAGGATTCTCCCACCGGAGATTACTTCTTGGCCGCTGCCGCTTTCGACTTGGCCACTTTGGGCTTAGCCCCCCTGGGCTTGGTCAGTTTGGCCTTCACAACCTTTGCCTTGGCTGGACTCTTGGCGGCCGGTTTTTTTTTTTGTTTTGCGGCTTTAGTCACTTTAGGGCTCTTGGCTACTTTCTGGGCTGCAGCTGCTGCTGGCTTTTTGGGGTTCTTCTTCGCTATCGCCACCTTCTTTGGCTTCTTAGCCTTGCCGGCAGTCTTCTTGGCCGCTGACTTCCTGGGCTTCGCTGAAACTACCCGTTTTTTCGGTGCTTTTTCCTTTACTTCTCCGGGCTTCTTACTAAGACGGAAAATGCCAGACGCCCCAATGCCCTTGGTCTGTACCAGGGTGCCTTTGCTGACGAGGCTCTTGAGCCCCAGCTTGATGCGGCTGTTGTTCTTCTCCACATCGTAACCACCGGCAGCCAGCACCGCCTTCAGAGCTGCCAGGGAGAGCCTCTTGCGTTCTTTGGAAGCAGATACAGCCTTAATGATCAGCTCGGTGACGCTAGGGCCCGCTGGTTTACGGACTTTAGAACTACTCAGCGCCTTCTTCGGCTTCTTAGCGCCAGTCTTGCCGGCGGGGCCCCAGACGGCAGCTGACGCTGCAGCTGGGACAGCCTCAGACGTGCCTGCGTTCTCACAGCTTTCAGTAGCGGAAACAGTCGCAGCGCCTCCTTTTATAGAAGCGCGGCGAGCATTGATAGGGTGCCGGCAGTCCACTCCGCCCCGCCGCCAGCCGGTGTTCTACTCTCCGGTTGCGTTTCTTCTGGGATAACAAAAAGTGTTTTTATTACTTTATCTATCACGAAATGGTTCCTTTTCTACACCCGGGTGGCTGTGGAAGTGCCTATTTTCACTCAGCGGTGCGTTGTAGCGAAAAAATGTGGGATTGGCTGTAGAGAGGACAGTAAATCCCTACTCCTGGAACCAAACGGACCTTGAAAGACTGAAAGTTCTGGGGTTTTTTTCGGAAATTTTAAGTTCTCCTTTAAAATTAAAGTGAGACAGGAAAATCAGTGTTAATCTTCAGACAGTCTTGTTCACAACAGAGCAGAAATATAATGTTTAGAAACTCATTCCTTAAAATAAAATAGTTTCAAAGAGAGAGAGGTAGCAGAAACTTCCACAAGCCATTCCTCTGCTTCTCGGTGAGATTTAGACCTCTGGCTACTGCAAAACACTTAATTAGTGACTTTTTTTCTCCCCTCTGCTTCCAAAGCTAAAGTTTCCAGAGGCTAGCTACACATGAAATCATAGACAGCATGTACTTTATTTACTGTAGAATGGGCTACCTTCTCTGCAGCTCTTCGGTGCCATTAACATACCAAAAGGCTCTCTGATGTTAAAGGGATAAATTGGGATACAAAACCCAAAGATTAAAAGCTTTGTGTTGAATCATCGAGTTTCCTGTACGTCTCTGGCATCATATAGAAACCAACCACACTCTAAATAAAGCATATAGTGACATTTCTATAAAATCTATTGGTATGATTCAGTAACATGGGGAAAGATTGGCAAAGATCTAGTCTGCAAGAGGTGCAAAAGCAACATCTTATTCCTATTTTGATGCTAAGCTACGAAGAAGAAACACAGTTTGTACTTCCTGTTCTTTTGCCAGGTTAGATCAACTCACGGAAGCTTCTATTTGTAAAACCTTTGGCTGCAGCACAGAGTGATGTAAAGTTCTTTATCCACAGTGTGGTGACTACTCTGCCAGTGTGCATGCCTCATTGTCAACTCTAACTTTGTGTCTCTGGCAGGAGTGCCTAATTCATTTACCTTGAAGNTCCAACCTTGCTTATACTGTGGTAATGGCCATCAGCTAGTTTAGCACCATCATATTGCTGCATTTGTACCTGATTTACACAAGCTGCACTTGCATGGCTTATGTATGATGCTGACCAGATGATGAACTTCACTATTTCAGCAAAATGCAAGATCTGTGAGTGGAAAAAAAAACAAAAACAAAAAAACCCAAACCCAAATACCTCACTCTTCTTTCTCATTCCACTACAGGAATGGCCAATGAACCTCATAAAGACTTTCTGGATGACCCTTCACCTTCAATTAATTCACCAAGTCCCACTCCTTAAAACTTCATATAGGCAGTATGTCATATGTTTATGGTAAAAAAGACTTTAGGAAAACAAATATATTTTTCTCTTCCACTTTTTCTAATTTTCTAATTTAGTCATAACTGCAACACCAACCATCTTCAGAGAAAAAGCTCTCAGTATGTGCCAGAGCAACACTCCAGCACATTGTTGTAGTCCTTGTCTTACTTTACTTTTGTGACTATCAATCTTCACCAAATGTTAAATGATCACTTCACAACTCAAAGGTATGTTTTTGTAATTATTTTAAGTGTTGCTTCTTATTTGATTTTTCCACTTATGTGTTTATTCCATTTCCCCCTTCCCTTGTCATTAAGAAAACCCTAGAACAGGTTGTCCAGGGAGGTAGTTGAAGCCCCATCCATGGAGATATTCAAAGTGAGGCTCAATGGGGCTCTGGGCAATGTGATGTAGTTGAGGATACTCCTGCTTAATGCAGAGAAGGTTGGCCTAGATGACCTTCAGAGATCCTTTTCAACCCAGGCCTCTCTGTGATTCTATGATATTCTCGTGATCATCTCACAAACAAGCAGGCAAGCTATAAATGCTAGGTGGAGGATGCAGAAGTACCAGAGAAAAAACAAGGCATACAAGGATATCTGAACATGGTGTCTCCTCATTCAGTAGTGAATACACAAGCACCATGGTTTGCCCTTCTCCTCCAAATACTGTCATTCCTTGTGTAACTAGCAGCACAAAAAGCCTAAAGTCATGCTTAATTAGGATACATTGAAACAGTACACATTTACCTGCAAAACAGGCACAGAAAAGGAGCAGACAGGGAATACACTAGCCATGAGAGATTCTGCCTCCCTCTCATACATTTGCCATCATAATTACAGCAAGCTTCACTGCCTCACCTTAGATGAGGTGACCATCAAGAACAGGACTTCAGTGGTAATCCACAGTCAGTCTCTATATGCTCTGTGAGTGTGGACAGAAATGTCTGGTAGAGTGACAAAGATCTGCCAGTAAATTCTGTACAACATTTTCTGCTGGTACTACCAATGTGAGCCAGCTCAGACTGCAGGGCTAGATCTGAAATCCTCTT
Source organism: Ramphastos sulfuratus (assembly GCA_013399055.1). Lineage (NCBI taxonomy): Eukaryota > Metazoa > Chordata > Aves > Piciformes > Ramphastidae > Ramphastos > Ramphastos sulfuratus. The sequence goes on along the minus strand of WBNM01024523.1, from coordinate 512,302 downwards.
TAGAGCACTTCCCAACCAGCATGAAAAGTATACATTATTATAACTAGCAACATATGCCTACTAACTTTAAAAGATATATAGTAATCCAAAACAAACAATGCCTGCAAGACAGCAGGCAAGTTTTGCAAGAATAATAATATTTCATTTATTTCATGTCCCATTTGTGATACTCAACCTGGCACTGGGTGACAAAGTGTGATGGTCATCATGGATTCCTGTAAGGCAGCTAGCCTCAAACTTCTGGTTGGTGGTAGGCAGTTCTTGGGGTCACCTGCTCCTCACTGGTGCCCACTCTGTCTAAGGAGAGGATCAGTGCCTTAACTTGCTATCAGCAGCTAAGCATATTTGCTGTTCTCTGAGTAATCTCAACACTTAACATCTACCTTTTGGACCTGTTTCTCCTATTGATTGCTGTGATCCAAAGTTTGGGAAAAGCCATGCTTGCAGAAGTGCCCTCATTGCATTTAGGCACCTCTGCCACGTCCTTTAGTAACTGATAGCTTTACTGATAACTGACTCTTCTGACTCACTTCTTCATCCATCAGTGACCCACTGCGCCCAAATACATCCTGCAACCAGCTTATATCAGAGAAGCTGCAGAGAAGGCACAGAAATGAGCTGCTACTTCACAAAGACAAGGTCACAGTGGCTCAGCACAAGTGGAAAAACATATCTGAGGGAGATTTGGTCCCTCTCTATGTGTTGCTGGAGAGCAGGGCCTGAAGGCGACGTTTCCTGCACTTTTCCTAGAGGATGCTGGGCTGCAGAGTCTGCAAAAGAAAGAAGCAGCAGTTTAGCACAGATGTCCAGAAGCTGAAGCACTTCCCTGAACTAAGTGTAAAGATAGCTGACATCACTGCAGGGGAGCTGCATGGAGCTGGGCAAGCAGATGTCTTCAGAGAAGAGCTACAGGAGGAGGGATGCTTCTGGTGGGTTGTTTTGTCACCTTCTTTTAAAGTATATGTAAGGTGCATTATGTAAAATGTTTCATTTTGGGATCTTGAACTCATCCATGCCTCTTGTTCCTTTTCTACTAGACTTCTCTGGTAGCTTTAAATCCACAAACAGCTTCTAAGAGTTTTTAAAACCTAAGCACTACTCTTTCTTTATTGCTGACATACATTCAAACAAGAATTCCTATGCTGTCACAGGTGATGCATCACTTCCACATTCAGGAAAAAAAAAAAAAAAAGAAATTTTGTCCCAGGGGCCTTACAAGTGAAGATTCCTGTTGGCCTGCAGGTGGCTTTTCTTTTCCAAGGTATATGAAGAAAAGAATAAAACTGAACAAGGTAGATTTAGATTAAATATTAGGAAGAAGTTTTTACTATGAGGGTGGTGAGACATTAGAATGGGTTGTCCAGAGAAGTTATGGACATTTCATCCCTGCAAGTGTTTAAGACCAGGCTGGATGAGGCTTTGAGCAACCTCATCTAGTAGGAGGTGTTCTTGCCCATGGTGGGGCAGGGGGGTGGAACTGGATGATTTTTTAAGTTACTTCCAACTCAGGCCATTTTGTGATTCCATGAATACTATGGCTTTGAAGGCTGAATTAGTATTCCTCTCACCAAGCTGCCTAAAATCAGAAGTTTTCATTTAAATCAGAAGTTTTCCATTAGAATTGGGACTCTGGAATAGTTTTCCCAGAGAGGTTGTGGATGCCTCCTCCCTGGGGATGTTTAAGGCCAGGTGGGATGAGGCCTTGAGTATCTGAGTGTAGTTGTGAGGCATCCCTGACCACAGCAGGGAAGTTGGAGTAGATGATCTCTAAGGTCCCTTCCAATCTTACCATTCCACGATTCTATGAATCAGAAGTTTTCCCATTTAAAAATGGGAAAGTCTCACACTCCAGTCTTGAATAGACCTAGAAAAAGAGAATATTTAAGTCATCACCTGATCAGTATTACAAAGCTGTGATAGGTCACAGGGTAGCCTCACAGAGCACTCATCTGAAACTGTAGCCACCTACATCCCCCATTTGGTTCTGCTCACGAGGAAATGAGCAGCCAGCCAGATTCTTTCCTCTGTTTCCATGCACATCAGGTGATAAAAAAACATCTCCCAAGTCCATTGAGACTGCTGCAGAAGAGCAAAAAAAAAAGAGCTGTCTGTAGCTTCATATTGGTAATCAGAGGTCCTGGATCTGAGCTGATGTGATTTTTGAGTATATGTCAGGAAATGAGTCAGCCACCGTATGCTTCCTGAAATATAAAAGGTGGTGAGAAGTAGGCAGCCTGATAACTGATGCCTATTTACAGTCTATGGAGGAAAAGACTCCTACTGAGGAGATCTTAGGAAAAGAGACTGCTTTTTGCCTATGCTTCTCCATGACCACTCACGAAGACCTGCCTATAGAATGGCTAAAGGAGAAAAAGCATTCTAGGTGCAATGCCTGTACTACAGATGAAAGAAGGATGCTCATCTTCAGACACCTCTCTAAAGACACAAAATAGAGCAATATATTTGTTTTCTGAGTCCAAATCCAGCTCCTTGACTGTACTGTGATAGGAGGACTGATAATAAGACAGCATAACCACCCTCTCTGCCCAGTTCCTGTTTTCCAAGCCTGCTGAGCTGCTTCAGGTGTGAAAATATTTTTCTAGACCTATACCAATTCAACACAAAATGTTGTCATCTGATCCATACAGTCACTCAATCTCTGATGAGAGCAGATAGAAAATAACCCCCTCAGTGACAACCTTCTGCATGCTCACAGCCAGAAAACTCATTTGTCTTTTGATCCAGATGAGGTCCATTGCAGAAATTCATTCTCCATGTCCAAACGAATACTTGATCTCTGCAGACACTGCTGTTAGTGTTATCATAGAATCATAGAATAATTAAGGTTGGAAAATACCTCTAAGATCATCAAGTCCAACCTTCTACCTAACTTCTCCATGACCACTAGACCATGTCTTGAAGTACCACATCTACTCATGCTTTGAACACCTCCAGGGACAGTGACTCCACCACCTCCCTGGGCAGCCAGTCCCAATGCCTGAACACTCTTTTAGGAAAGAAACTCTTACTAATATGCAAACTAAACTTCCCCTGGTGCAACTTGAAGCCATTACCTTTTGCCCTGTTGTTAGTTACTTGACTTGTATTGACAAGGTAATTCAAGATGGCATTTTTGTTCCAGAAATGCTTGCTTGCAAAGCAGGAACAGGCACAGTCAATGCACTTGGCTGATATCCTACTTCATTGGAACTAGCAAGAGATGTTTCCATCCCACAGTCTGTCCTGTTTACCATCCCCTGCCCTGATCTTTGTAGCTTTCTCCAGACCCAGCTGAAGTCACACCCACACACACTGGTGACCAGAGCCCAGAACAGCCTGTCTCATGGAATGTTTTCAAAAATTAATTTGGATCTACTGGTAAGGTTACTAAAAGACAATGTGCTCCTTTTTAGTCTGCTTTGCTTGATTTATTTTAGTTCGGGCCTGTTTAGGTTCCCACTGAATCCAAGCAAATGTCTTGCTGTGAAGAGTTAAAATTTATCATTGATTCAACTGACAGCAGGAAGAAGAAAAGTAAAAAGGCAGATTTTAGCCCTAGGATCCAGCAATTAAGGTTGAAAATACCAAGTATAACATAAATCTTTTGTTTAAAAGGTAATGTTTGATGTAAATTTACTCAATTATTTGATCAATGTTAATAAACTGAGTATATCTTTGAAACTCCACCTTCAAATGTTACACATTTACATTTAAATGTTATATTGCACTAGCTCCAAACAGCCTCAGAACGAACACTTTCTGCCAAAAAGCACTGGAAGGAAGAGAGTTGAGGCAATAAAACATCCTTCCTTCCCCTCGTTGGTCATCTGCTCCTGCAAAATGCCTTCAGGGCAAATTTTGCATGGGTCTGGCTTCTGCCTGTTTCAAGAGGATGTAGCTGTATGGGAAAGGGTGGAGTAGAGAGACCATTTTTGGCCAGAGCAGTTGTGAACCATCTGCTGTGCCCCTTCCACCTTCAAGCCCAAGCACTTCACAGGCCAAGAATGAGAAGACAGCAGTGGCAGAAAGGTTGGGTGAAAATATACAGCAGGCAGGATGATGTGGCCTCTGCCAGCTTTCAGGACTGCCCAGTGAAGGTCAGATGTATCCCACAAGTCTTGAGATAGTTCAGATTCACTCCAGGCAGGCCCTGGGACTTAGTTGGTGAGTCAGCAGATGGGCTTACACCTGGGCAAGTGCACTAATGATATTGAAATCCTCTCAGTCCCTGGGAAGTGCTCAGAGAAGATGCTTTTCTCCCATCCTGCTCCCATTCTACCTGCTCACCTTTGCTGGAGAAGATCTATGTATATATCAGTGGCAAAGAGCAGCACTCACACTAAAGGGATGCTTGTGAGAGTGTCAGCAGGGACAAAACCAGATCACAGCACACTGCTATAGGGCAACTCCCTAGGAAATAATGTTGGGCTTTTTTTCATTCTAATACACATTTCTTTGTGAAAATGAAGTTGACATGTGTAGCTCCTCATCAGAAAGCCTTACTTTCTGGGTATACACCTCATTACTGTCTCTTCAGACAATGAAGGAGCCTGAGGATGATCCCTGTGAGAAATTTTCCTAGGCTGGGACTGACATCTTGTCCTCTATGAAGTGCAGGTCTCTCAGTGTCCAGGAAACTATGTGAGAAAATACTATTAAAAAAAAAAATTAATTATCTCTTCTGCCTTCTAATGATGTCCCTGCCCACACACTGAGCACTGTAGGGGTTCCTGAGACTATTTTGCAGAGGAGTATATTAAAGGAAGGGCAGTGGGAAAAGAATAAGAGCAACCAAAACTGTGTCATCTTCTCAGGCTCACTCTAGACATTTTATGTTTTTTTCTTTTCTTCATTATTTAATTTTTTGCCAAAACTCACAGTCCCAGCAAGGACATCTTTATTGGCACAAGTCCTAATGCAGATGCAGTTACATAAAAAACATAAATTTAAAAAAAAAAAAAATCCTCTTTTGCTGGGGAATGTGTGAAAAACCTCTTGTTTCTATCAACTGCAAACCTTTGCCAAGGCAGATGGGCTCAAATTCATGCATATGCTTGCTAAAACAAAGGGAAGGGCTACAGAACTGTTTCCTTCAGCGTCAAAATAATCTTCCTGTTAATGTGCAGCATGTACAAAGTGTAACAGAGCGAGACTGCTTATTTAAGCATCTTCAGAACAATGTTTTCTCTTTTCAGGTCTGTGACAGGTTGAAGTAGCTCTGCACTGCTATTTATTTATTTGTTCATGTCCTATCTCATGTAGGTCCACCCCTGACAAAACACTTGACTGTATTGTTTCACAGTCATGTTAAGGTGATCTAAAATAAAGCTGCCATTGAAACTGATGATCCCAGCCTTCTCCTCTCCCTGCCTCCTGCCTGTCAGTCCTTGTCCCTTCCTAAGGTCAGCTCTAGCAATTGGGTGGCTATGCATCTCACACATCCAACAGGTAGCTTTCAGATTAGCCAAGCCAGGGAGACACTAGGGTACAATTAGGGGTCCCCTGCCAACAAACAGCCCCAAAGAGTAAGAAGCCACCAAGCAAAAAAGTAAATTCCTCATCTGCAGGTACAACTTCTTAAAACAGATGTGCCTGGTTGCACAGGGACATGTGCCAATAAGGACATGTGGTCTAAGGTGGATTGCTCCATTTAATGCTGCCAAAAGAAATCTTTTCTTCCTGAACCCATTCAAAGAATCTGTCTTTGAGTAAAGCTGGCCCTGTCTCAATGTGAAAGGCAGCACTAGGAGTGTCACTTAGACTACTCCTCCTCAACATCTTCATCACTTCCTCCCTCTGGCTATATCTGTATGTGGGTACAACTGCCAGGCAACAGCAGGCAGTGAAAGATGGGGTCCCAATGACCCTTTCTTATCATTGGTTGCTAGACAGGTATCTTAGGAAAATGTTGTTTCTTAACCATCTTGATGCCTGTTGTTAAGAAACAGAGCAAAGCCACAGGGAGATCAGTCCTTTTGTGGAATACTGCACAGTTTTATCTGCTTAGAAGGAGAAGGGTTGGGAATTCATCTGCTTCCCTTTTATGGGGTGGAGCACTGCTCCAGCTCTCACACAGCACAGCTGTGCTCCAACCAGTCACACATGAGATTGTCCCAGAGCTGGGATTTTAAAAGAATACTGGCCTTGAATGAAGTAGCTGTCTGGCTGATACTCCACCAGCTCTGGATGTGTGGTGGAGGGGAAACTTCAGTCATCAAATAATTGGCTGCTCCAGCCTAGAGTAAAGTCAGTTGCTATTTCAGGGAAAGGAAAGGCAGCTGTTCCCTGGGGGGAATGACTGCACTAGCTCAGCTCCAAGAATAGGCTGAGATGTTAAATGAATTTTTTTTCCCCCTCTCCTCTACACTTCAGGAAAAGAGAACACACAATGTTCATTCGCAGGGATTGTTTCCTGAACGTGATGTGTGCTCGCTGTCCCGCAGGTCACTTTCCAGTGTGTCACATCCTTCTGCACAAGGGAGAGCAGGAAACGGCAAACTCCCAGTATGAGGCAAAGCATTCCCACTGCAGCAATTGGTCCACAGGACCTATAAATTGGTCTCCTCCAGAAACAGATCGAAATTTGGCTTTGGGGAGGTTGGCTGGAAAGTTAAGGTAAGTTCGAACCGGTACTTTTGGGAGTGTCTTTGAATGCTTTATTAGGAAATAATTCCCAGGTTTTTGGACTAATGCGTACCTGTATTGTTGGGGAGATAAAATATAAACAACTCCTGCTTTGAAAAAAAAAAAAAAAAATCACAGAATCAATCAGGTTGGAAAAGTCCTTCAAGGGTTGATGATCCTGAAAGTCTTTTCCAACCTGATTGAGTCTGTGATTTTTTTTTTTAAAGCAGGAGTTGTTTTTATTTTCCTTTATGTTGCCATAAATTGGTGTATTCAAAAGCTATGCATTACAGTAAAGCTTAGGCTATATACTGAATGATTGTTCTACTAAATGCAGTGAGGTGGTTGCTATTATTATCTTAGATTACCTGAGATCAGCAAGAAAATCTGCAGAACAAATTAAGAGTCTACAGGAATCAATATATTTAATGATCATCATATTGACCTGCTGTTACCTTACTAGTGATATGTTCATTGTTCACTTCAATGTCAGTATCCATCTACCTTCATGTTAGTCCTTTTGCTTTCTGCTTAATTTCTGGGTATAGTGTCAAAAAGATGAGGATACTGCCTCCAGCTAAGAAAATAATAGTGCACTAAGCAGCTCAAATGGCCTAATGATACCAAGAGATGGGGGATCACTGTTCTGAAAGACATAGGAGGAGGTCCTAAAGGATTCTACATGAGGTGGATTAGGATGAGTAGAAAGGGGGAAAATTGCAGTGAGAACTATTTACTTACACACTTCAGGATGGAGAGACTCCTTATGGCAGGAGGTTTCCTCTTTCTGAAACAGAAGAGAATTCTGCAGAATGAAAGCCACGAGGATCCCAGCTATATAGTGTGCTCGTGTGAGGAGCCAGGTACCTGCAATTTACACAGTACAGAAGATAAAGTGAAAAAGTGGCTGCAGAATAATTTTGCTTAGCTGGCTCTAGAAGAGGGTCTTTCTACTTCAAAGATTTCTTTTGGTGTTAAGGGCATTGTGAACTGCAAGCAGCTTCCTAGCTCTGTGGATAGACTTTGCTAGGTGCAGAGGCAGCATAGCTTTGTGCACAGCATAGTGCTGTGAAGCATAAAAGCTTTGGTCCCACCAAACTACTGGCAATGCTACGCTACTCCTGTTACCTCCCTTGTCTCAGTTGTCCTCTGTGCAGGCAAGCTTAAGGATGCTGTAAACCACTTTCCAGCCCTAGAGCAACCTGCAAATGCTTATTGGAACATTTCCTTCTATTCTCGTGGCAAAGAGCTGAGAAAGTGAAGATTGCCTAGCACTGAAACCCTGAATATGCACTCTCTAAAAAGGAAAATGCTTTCCTGCTATCTCGCCAGGGGTGGTTGCCATAGCCAGCAGTTTTCAAGCCTTTTATATTCACAGGCCTCTGTGCTTCTCCTCTTCCTCCATCCCTAAGGGAGTGGGTTTCAAAAGTGGGCTTGCTTTTCTGATGTCCCCTTCATGAACCTTTTAAACAAGGTCCATAGGTCTCCATGCCACTGGGGATCTGCCACAGAACAATGTTTCCCACCTTTGTCCAGACCCTGACGCCAGGCTACAATAGGCAAAAAATGTTGCAGGACCTTGAGCTGTTCAGGTTTAAATAAAGGAAGGATGTTTGCAATACACATCTGAGGCATCAAGGAGCTTCTCACCTCCTAGATGGAAAATCCAGACCTTGACTTCCCTCAGCAGCTTCCCTCTATCCTCTTTTAATGGAAAAGGGCCCCTAAATAGCAACCTAGGATGGATGGCTTTCATCTTCTCAGACCCTGGCCCTTCATGTGAAAGATATCCTTGAATATTGCAGATCCTCTGAATCCCATCATGAGGTCAACATACTAAATCTGCAGTGTTACTGCTCTGAGCATTAAGTTATTTAATCTGAAGGGAATGTGAGTTCCCAGGGCTAAAAGGTACTTTTTGTGTCTTCACAGAGGTCATAGGAACATCACCTTGGACCTCAACTTTTAAGATATTTCAGTCCTCTCAGGTAACAAGAAAAACATGTAGAAGTTTTTCTACCTGAAAGTTACAGTGGAATAGGGTAATTAAATGTATATAGAATCTTAGAATTGTTTTGGTTGGAGAAGACCTCTAGGATCATTGAGTCCAGCCATGAATCTAACACCACCATGGCCATTAAATCATATCCCAAAGTGCCATATCCACACATTTCTTGAACACCTCCAAGGATGGTGACTTCACCACCACCATGGGCAGCTTGTTCCAATGCCTGACCACTCTTTCAGTAAAGAATTTTTTCCTAATCTCCAACCTAAATCTCCCCTGGCACAATTTCAGGATATTTCCTCTCATTCTATCACCTGATACTAGGGAGAAGAGACTAAGCCCCATCTTGCTGCAATCTCCTTTCAGGTAGTTGTAGAGGGCAATAAAGTCTCTCCTCAGCCTCCTCTGCTCCAGACTAAACAAACTCAGTTCCCTCAGACATTCCTCATCAGCCTTGTTCTCTGGACCCTTCACCAGCTTTGTTGCCTTTCTCTGGACGTGCTCCAGCACCTCAATGTCCTTCTCATAGTGAGGGGCCCAAAACTGAACTCAGTGTTCAAGGTATGGCCTCACCAGTGCCAAGTACAGGGGCATGATCACTTCCTTGCTCCTGCTGGTCACACTACTCCTGATCCAGGCCAGGATGCTGTTGGTGTACATGTGTGTGTGTGAGTGTGTACGTGACTGCGTGTGTGAACGTATACGTGTGAGTGTGTACGTACGTGAGCGTGTACGTGTGTGCAGACAGCAAATTTTTCACATAGCTCAGTGAAGCAAGGAAAAAAAAAAATTGGCTGGATGCCATCCCTGAAATGTTGGTCCAGGCTGAGCACATTTCATTGGTTTAATTCAACACAACTCCTAACCCAGCCTTCTCTGTTTCTGGACAGAGACCATGGAGAGAAACGGTGCTGCCTTTCCCCAAACACCTGACCCCACACATCACTTCCATATTTCCCTGCTGGATCAGAGGCGGAGGCTCCGTGGCCACATTGCTCACCTTCACAAGGCAGCTCGGAAACTCAACAAGCTCCGCCGAAGGTCCCTGATAGCCAACGTCAGTGGGAGCACACTGACTGCTGCAGGAGCAGTCACTGCCATCGTGGGGCTGTCCCTGAGCCCGGCCACCCTGGGAGCCTCTCTCCTGGCATCGGCTGTGGGTCTGGGTCTGGCTGCTGCTGGCGGGGCTGTCAGCATCACCTCCGATCTCTCCTCAGTGCTCTGCAATTCCCGAGAGGTGAGGAAGGTGCAGGAAATTGCAGTGACTTGTCGGAAACAGATGAGGGAAATCCTTGGCTGCCTGGAGTTCCTTCGCCGGGGGCAGGGCCCTGGGGACCCCACGCTGCGCCAATCGGAGAAGAGGGCCTCTATCTCCTTATACAACTCTGTCTGCTTCATGGTCTTCTGTGGCTCCCACACCTTCCTCGTGCCAGAATACACAAAGGAGGTCACAAAAGTTAGCCAAGCTGTGCTGAAGGCCAAAATCCAGAAGCTGGCTGCCAACCTCGAGACCTGCACCAGGGCAATGGATGAAGTCTGCGAACTTCTTGAGTCTAGGACAGAGCTTTCTCAATGTATGAGGAGACTCAATTTGGGTTCTGTAGCCACTGCTGAGATCCCAAGATCATCCAGCTGAAACAGGGTTAGCCCCATAATTGAAACCAGGCTTGGAAACGTTACATCATTAACTGTCACCATTGGCACTGCTGCCTGTTGCCGCTGTAATGTTGGTGGTGCTAATCCACACAGATGTGAACATCTCTCTTGTGCCTTATCTATATCTGAACACAAACTCCTTCCTGATAAGAAGCTAAAGCTCCCATGTGCACTCCCACCTGACAGTAGCCACATGATTCAGGCTGGAGGTTATGATGGACGCTGGACTACTGTGCCCACAGCAGCAGATCCCAGAGCCTGAAGGCTGTTGGGTGGCTGTTCTTCAGCCCCGGGTTTCCCCAGCCACCTCTCCAGCTCTGCTTACCCAAGGCAGTAAAAAAGAAGCTGATCAGGAGGCTGAGGAAATCCCTGCATTCCTGGTGCTGACTGAACCTAGTTTGTAAATAACTTATGAACCTAAAAGGGCTGTAGTACTCAAAAAAAAAGGCAGCAGCTGCCAGTCTTAAATAGCCTACAGTCTGGTTACTAAGGTACATCTGGAAAGCCTGTTGAAGGAAGCAGCTCCAGATATGGCAGACTGCATGGATGGATCATCATCCTTGGGTGAAATAGCAGGGCCAGAAATTGTTATGCTTTTTGGAGAAACTTCTCCAGGCTCAGAACCGTGATGTTTTTGTTCTATTTATTTACATTAAGATTATTTTGTTATTTTTGTTTTTAATATTGTATTTAAAGATGTATTTTTTTTTCTTTTAAAAAGAAGGCCTCTGCTCCAAAGGAAAGCAGCTCCTCTTAGAGGTAAAGCAAGTCTGTGGCATGTAAGAGCAAGTTACCTGTTCTTTGGCTGTGAGGGAGGAAAGGTCACTGTAGGGAAAGGAAAGCATGGCCTGAATGCTGATAGTTATAAAATAGGTGTACCAAAACAGGAAGAAGGACAGGCCAGGGAGCCTGGAACCAGAGTCTGCCTCCGGGCACTGGTAGAAGAGAGCAGTTCTATCTTTTCCAGCAGGGAGGGAAGCACAGGTTGGTGCTACTGCTGTGAGCTGGAGCCCACCTATGATGAGAACACGTCTGAGGGATGGAGGTGCTCCATGGAGCTGAGCAGCCTGTGAGACCCACAGGGTTTTTTCCTGTGAAGAGGAGGCAGCACTCATGGAGATCTACACATACTCCTATTAACACTATGAAGCCAGGGAAGGCTTCATGTTAGCAAAACATATATTGGTACTAATACTCAAGAGGAGCTCAGAAAAGTAGGCTGATTCAGTGGCAGAGCACTTAAAAAGCAGGAGGAAGGGATCCTGTTTCAAGTGACTGTTCTGCTAGATATGTCCTTCAGGATTTTTTGACCCATCAGTGCCTCAGTTCTCCAAAAATGGGGATAGTAGCACTTCCCTACCTCGCAAGAATATTCCTGGGACAAACATTGACAAGTGCTCAAGTACTGTGATGATGGGGAAGGTGACTGCACCTGGAAGAGGTACAAGGAAAAGACCCCAGAAACTACCTTGAGCCAACTAGGGGAGTTAATGCAGGGATAACTCCACCTCCACCAGTATGCCCCAGTGGATAAGGGAAACTTCCCTGCAGATGCATGAATCAAAGTGATCAGAAAAATAACCAACCAAATAATACTCTGTAATTCTGTAACACTGAGCCAGCTCTTAGGAAGAGCCACACTCCATCTCACAAAGCTTGAATCTTTGTCCTTTTTGTCTCTTCCTCTCATGGAATCAACATTTGTTTTTACACACAAGAAGAACACAAGCTTTAGTCCCTCAGAGTGTGACTCAGATGCTTGCAATGCCTCTGTGTGTTTGTCAGAAATAAACAAGTACACTGCTGGTTCAATTAAATGAATATGAAGCACTTTTGTGTCAGTGTCTCTTCTGCATACCTGCATATGAACACATTCCCAGCCCTTTGGATCACCCTTTTCAATGTACTGGAGCCAGGGAATCCATATGAGCAGCTTAACTTGTTCTAAAGGTAAAAATGAAAGCAAGGTCATCAGCTCCATGCCACACAGCTGACATTTGTGTATGAGTGTGTCTGTTCATGTCTGTGTGAGTGCATATCCTGGTGTGCACATCGGCCCAGGTACACTGTGGATGTTGGTCTCTAACATGCATGTGTGTGACCGTGTCCATGTGATTTTGGAGTATGAACTACACACTTGCAAAGGCAGACATGATGCAAAACTTTCCTAGCGCCCCAGTATACCACCAGCAAGCTTCACCTGATCAGTTATGGCTTTACTATGCTTCTGAGATGGCTGGGTTTATTTTCACAGAAAATTACAGAACATGCACTTCTACCTCACCTCCTGCTGCTAGAGCAGCTTTGTCCACAGACAAGGGACAACAGAAGGACAACAACTTTGAACAGACTAATCTGTTCTAATTCAGACTAGTTCAAAAGGATCTGAATTTGATAGTTTAGAGCTTCATGAAGGCTGGTTTGCTCTGCTCAGCACAATCCTGCACTGTAATCATTGCCACTGTTTCAGCAGCTGGGGACAAATCAGATACTTTTGCTTCCAGTCCAAGCCACACAAAACAAAAATCCTGCCTCTGTTCTGTTTTTCCCTAGATTAATCCTTCATTCAAAATCAGGATTTGGGTTGTTGCACAGTGCTGCTGTGAAAGTGTAGTTAAACCCATGGTAGCACACCCTTCTGGCCAGGTCTCAGCCACTGTCCTTTCCAAGTTTGTTAGTGAAGTATGTAAAGGGAGGCTCAGGCAGACAGGTTTGCAGGCTGGAAGATCTGTAATCCTTCATGAGACAGAGGAGCTGCATGACTTAGTTTGCTCCAAAACACAGCCAGTGCTTTTAGACAGCTTCTAAGCCAGGTGGCCCTGTGAATCTAAGCCTGAGCCCTCCCACCTCAGATACTCTTGATCTAGCAGCTAGAAGACAGGACAGGAGGTAGCTGCATCCTGCTCACCTAGTTCATGCTCTCCTTTCTCTTCCCATCCAGTCAGCACCGAATCTCCTGTGATATCCTCAGAAGCCAGTTCTGGGAGCTGTACTGGCTGGCAGAAATCTACCATATTTGAGAGTAAGATTAATTTCTTATTCCTTTTACTCCCTGAAACAGCTCACTGTTGGGTGGTATGAGAACCAGACCTGGTATCAAGAAAGAATCAGAAGCAAGTGACCTGCCCTGGAACAGGGGAGCACCTTACTCTAGTGTTAGCACTGGTTTAGTTCTAATACTGTGGCTCTCTTAGAGTCACATGCAACCTTTGAGGGAAGTATCTTTGACAAGCATCTTTTTTTGCTAGTAGTTATGTTAATTTCCATTCAAAGTAGTAGATGTGGTGGTGGAGCCCTTCCTTTGGTAGCTGGGCAGTGACAGAAGAAGGCCACTTGTGTGGTTTTCTGTTTAGCATAGTAGTTCTGAAACCTGGCCTCCTCATGTCATTTTCAATCCCCTTGTATCAAAATTGCTGCAGGAATGCAAGCATCATTTTAAACCACAGTAGGTTTTGAGAGCATAGCAAAAGCCATCTGTGACAAAGGAGCCCCAGTACAGTCAGGGAGTCAGAATACCCCAAGAGCATCTCTCAGGGCATCCCAGTGGGTAGACAGGACCATTTATCATTAGCAGTGACAGTACACAATGTCTATCTTGTGTTATTATGTATTGCTTATGAAATATTTTGAATTATACCTGCACTAGAAATCATCTGCTGTTGGTGCTCCTGTCCTACCCTCCCTCCAAGAAAGATTGAGCCTGTAACATACAGTAGGGCCTGGAACATATTTGGCCAAATAGAGTAGTAGAGAAATAGTAGTAGAGAAGGCTTTGAAGAGACTTTATAGTAGCCTTCCAGTATGTGAAGGGGGCCTACAGGAAGGCTGGGGAGGACTATTGACAAGGTCTTGCAATGGCAGGACAAGGGGCAATGGGTTTGAACTGGCAGAGAGGAGATTTAAACTGGATGTTAGGAGGAAGTTCTTTACAGTGAGGGTGGTGAGGCACTGGCACAGGTTGCCCAGTTGTGGCTGCTCCCTCCCTGGAGGTGTTCAAGGCCAGGTTGGATGAGGCCTTGAGTGAGCTGTACTAGTGGGAGGTGTCCCTGCCTATGGCAGGGGGTTGGAACTAGATGATCCTTGAGGTCCCTTCCAACCTTACCATTCTATGATTCTATATTGATTCTAAATCTAGAAGCCTTGGAATGAACATATCTAAATTCAGTATAATCTGTGGCGTCCTGTGCTGAAAAACAGACACAAAGAAAGGGAATTGCCATTTAAATGCAGTACTTATTTTATCACACAAATGCTCCCAACAGCAGCTTAGGACAGAAGGAAACTTTTATTCAAACACACCTACTGATGAAAGGGAATTAGCCAAATTGGAATTTCACTCGAACAGAATTGTTCCACTCTGCTCCCCAACAAAACAGCAGCTAAGATGCACGGGCAATGAGTTCAACAAAGAATCAAAGAAGCAGTGACTTCCTGCCACATCTCCTGACTCCATTTCCTGAGGCATTCCCATGACCCTCACAAGGGCTGGTGTCTACGTGCTAAGCCAGGCTTAACCTTTAGCACTAAATGACATATAACAAGCTCATTGCTCAGACTGCTTAAATTTTTGAAGCATACAGTCATAACTAGAATTGGGTTTTATTGGGTTGGCTTTGTTTTGTTTTCTAAAGATTTTAAAACCACTGCTTCTGAGCTCAGTGGGACGCAGCAGTTTCATTTCCAATGCGCCCAGTGAATTGTTTCAGGTTTCCTTTCCTTTCTCTGTCATGCAGAGAGTTTGTTTGGATTTCCTCTCACTTTCCTCATTGTTCTGGGAACAGAGGAAATGGCATGCTTGGAATCCAGTGACAGATGTTCAGGTACATCAGCATTTCCACTGTGAGCACACCCAGATAGGCTTCCCACACAGCAAGAGAGGGAGGTCTGTTCAGAAAAGCAGTCATGAGTTCCACTTTGCAGCTGGCTCTCCTGTCCTTTCAAAGGCTGAATTCTTGGATATGTTAGCATCTTTTTTTTCTGAAACAAATGAGGCTGACCTAACTGCAAAGTTACCTTGCTGCAACTAGCACTGGGACTACAGATCAGAGGGACCGCACCCAGAGCAGACAGAAGCCAATGAGTTCAGGAACTACCACCATGAAATGACTTGTGATGCTGCTCTCCCCTAAAAGCACACTAAATCCATCATTTTCACCTCTTGCTGTACAGTTGTAGGTTCTCTGTCTGAGTCACAACAGCAGAAATCAAGAGAGCTGGGAGAGTGTTTGCATCTATTCACATTCCCTGTTCTCTCATTTCACGGTGTGAGTTGCCACAATTTATTTTATGTATTTTAGTTCCAGGCACTTCCAAGCTGCACATTGGCAGTTACCATAAACAGGAAAACAAGGTGGAGCAATGACAGTTGACTTTTTTTCCCCCTTCATTAGTACTTCAAAATGTTTAATGCCAGTGATTTTGAAGAAGTTAATTTGCTCTTTATATGTATTATAGATACAAGTTGATACATCTTGTATTTTTGTGCCTGGCTAGCTCATTTTATTTTCTTTTACAGTTGTAGAATTTATGAATACAGAGCACCACCCTGCATACTGCCTGAGCAATGCAAATGCTGAGTTGCAGGACAGAGGCTTAGCCATTTGGGCTTAATGCCAAGCAGGCAGGTTTTCACACAACCCATTCAGTGTGCTCTTAGGCCAACACAGGTGGTTATAGCTTCATAACTTCTCCTTCCCTGGAGAGCTTTCTGGATTTCTATGAAACAGACCCAACCCAGTTTCTAATTTCAGCAAAGCACAGCACTTCTCACATGAATCAACCTCTCTTGCAGAAGAAGTTTAAAGAAAGCAAGAGTTGAAGACATTTATAAGAAAGGCCTCCACAAGTGTGCTGTTTAATCATAGAATCACAGAATGTTCTAGGTTGGAAGAGATCTTTAATGATCATCTAGTCCAACTCATCTGGCAGGGCAGGGACATCTTCAACTAAATCAGGTTGCTCAAAGCTCCATCCAGCCTGACATTGAATGCTTCCAAGGATGGGGCATCTACCACCTGTCTGGGCAACATGCTCCACTTTCACCAGCTTCATGATAAAAAATGCCATCCTTCTATCTACCCTAAACCTCTTCTCTCTTAGTTTAGAACCACCATACCTTGTCCTGTCACAACAGGCCCTGCTAAAAAGTCTCTCTCCACCTTTATTATAGGCACCCTTTAAGTACTGGAAGGTTGCAAAGAGGCCTCCCCAGAGCCTTCTCCAGGCTGAAGCCCTAACTCTCTGCCTTTCCTCACAGGAGAGGTATTCCACCTCTGTGATCATTTTTGTGGCCTCCTTTGTGCTCCAAGAGGTCCATGTTTTTCTTGTGTTGGGGGCTCCAAAGCTGGACACAGTACCCCAGGTGAGTTTCTCCTCAACATCAGGAGAAATGTCTTTACAATTTGGGTGACAGGACACTGGTACAGGCTACCCAGGGGCATTGCAGAGTCTCCTTTTCTNGATACTGTGATACTGTGTGAATCAAGGTGAACCCTAATATCTGGAAGGGAGGAAAGGGAAAGCGCAGCAGGAGACAACAATGTGTATTACAAACCAGTATCATCAGGAGNTTTCCAACCCCTAATGTTCTGTGATTGAGGTCTCACCAGAGCTGAACAGAGGGGCTGAATCAGCTTCCTCAGCCTGTTGGCCATGCTGCTTTTGATGCACAACGACCTCGTGCAGAGTCAGGACATTCCCACATACAACTCAGAGTCAGCTCCCTTGCACAGTGTGAAATACGTACATCTGATTCATGTCAATGTGGAACAATCTCAGGACAAAGGGATGAGATGTGTCTTNAACAGGGAAAACTCACTCCCTAATAATAATAAAAGCTAATCTGAATTGGCTCCAATACAACAAATATTAACCAGATTAGAAACAAAACCACGAATCAATACTATAAAGAAAAATATGGGGGATTGTGAAATATGTACATCTGATTCATGTCAATGTGGAACAATCTCAGGACAAAGGGATGAGATGTGTCTTTTCTTTTGCATAAACCGAGTTTCTTTAAGGTTGTGGTATACTGTGAAAAGTACCTCTCATACTGGCTAGAACTAGTCTGTTGCTAACTGCAAGTGTTAAAAACATCCAGCGCGCATCAGCAAGGTCCGGGGTCACCCAAGGGACGAGCTGAGGAAGACTACGAACTTCATCCCAGCGACCACCAGGTGAAGACAGTGAAGAGCCCAACGGGACTAGAGAACATGCGCATAGAAGTCCACGCCCATTTCGGCAGAGGGAATATAAACTGAGAGAAGAAGCGTAGGGGCGTGCGTTGGTGGTGGAGACTCCGTTACACACCCAGCGCTGTTTGCTTGGTTTTATTCACTTAAAAGTTAATAAACCGAGTTTCTTTGCAACTCTATATAGAGTTCACAAGTCTCATTTATCACACACAGGGAAAGGGGAAACAGACAGCACTCGGTACCCCCAGGCTTACACCCGCATTCCAGCAGGCTGCATTCTAAAGAACTCCGCCTGCGAAAGGCACTTTCTAACCACAGGAAGATGACGCCGCCCAGTACCTCGCTGCAACAGATTGCCTGCCCGTCCCTCCCGAAGCTCCAGCCCGGCCCCAGCCGCCGAGAGTTGCGGCGAAAGCACAGGCACCGCAAGCCCCACTCCCATAGGCTCCGAAACACAAATCCCATCACCCCATCAAGAGGACTGCAGCTCCCAGAGTGCTGTGCGCGGCCCCCCCAGCCCCGCTCCCATTGGCTATGTCCTCCGAACTGCAAATCCCACCACCCCATCAAGAGGACCGCAGCTCCCAGAGTGCTCTGCGCAGCCCCAGAACGGGACGGGCCAAGATGGCGGCAGGAGATGCAGAAGGGCAGGCGCCGGAGACAGTGGTAGAGGCGGAGGTGGAAGAGCCGCGGAGCTTCAAGGACCTGGTGAGACCGAACTTCTGCCCCCGTGCCCCCGCCGCCCCTCGTATCAGGCCGGAGTGGGAGGACGGGGCGCTCCTCGCGCAATCCCATGTGTCCCCACGCCGCCCCGCTCCGTCTCGTCGTGCTTGCCCCGTCGTGGCGTGGTCCCGGGCTACGGCCGCAGGCCCCACGGACCCCCCAGTTCGCCGGAGGCAAGCAACGTGCGCTGCTATCCATGTGTCGGTCTGCGGACTTGGTGCTGTGCCCAGGCAAGAGGTCTGGGGAGTTCAGCCTCTGTTCCGGGGAGGCTGGCATTGCTGCCCCGGTCTGTGCTTCCGCGCCAGCTGCCCATATTTTCAGTTGTTAACTTGGACAGGCGTTTTCCTTTTTCCACGCTCATGGGGTGCTCATAGAGGGGGAAAGCGGCGGTTGAATGCGTGTGGACCGTTTCCTTTGTAAACTAGGGGGGGAAAGTAATTGGTTTCTTATTGGTGGGTGTCACCTCTAAGTCTCGATGGAGATGCAGAGCACTGTGAGCAGCCTGCAATTTCATGCAGTTGCATTGAAGGCCTGATGTTTTTTTGTTTTGCTAGAGACAGGTTTGGTTCTGCTGCAGGATGTATTTAACACTGTGATTTAATTTGAGTCTCCTTGGTGATATCAATTTTCTTTTTCACTAATAGGGAGTTACAGATGTCCTGTGTGAAGCTTGTGACCAGTTAGGATGGAAGGTGCCGACGAAGATCCAAGTCGAAGCTATTCCAGTGGCTCTCCAAGGTGAGCAGTGTTTCTTAAAATCTGGGCATGCCCCAGAAGCTCTGCGAATGAATGCTGCTGAGGGAGAAGTAAGTGACAGGGATGAGAGTGTTCTTACTTCCATCATTGAAGATCTCTGTCCGGAAACAGTCTGTTCATTCTTGTTTCCTTCCTAGGTGGTGGTAAGAATACTAATTTCTTCTACAACGCTGCCTACAGTTCAGAACTTTCAAATGGTTACAAGCATGAGTTCTAAAGTGTTTACCTATTTTAATAGATCTGATGGTCCATGTTAAATAGAATTATTGTCAATTATTTGAGCTGCTAGTCCATGCTGACCATTTTCTCTCTGAAATACTCAAGGGTATTGGGAAACTCCTGATAGGTTTAGGATTGTGTCTCTTCTGGTAGAGTCTAAAGCTGGAGATGCCTTGACTGGTTACGTAGCTTGTATAAACTGCTTGGCTTTGGGCAGTCAATTATCCGAAATTAGATTTCTGAAGCCAGTAATAGCCAAACTACAGTGACTTTCTCTAAACATCCTGGAACCAGAGGAAGGTAAGTTGCTGTATTCAGCAAACACTCCTGCCTCTAAAATATTTGGTTGTTGTTTTCTTAAAAGAAAAACAATCCTAAAACCAAAACACTGCAAGGCAGGAACAGAATAGGAATAAGCTTTCAGTGTCTGCCATGCCCTAGTACTTAACTGTTGTCAGGCTCTTATTCCACATAGCATGTGAAATTCTCTTGAAATATCTGAAATAAGATTCCTGAGAAGGTGTCTCCGTTTTAAGGCCTTTTGGTGGATTGATCTTCTAAGGTGTTGGAGTTTAGGAGGTCTGAATGGATTTTACTGATGAATTCTACTGTGTTGCCAGCCCTGGTTTTGGGCAGAGGACTTGGTGTCCTAATTCTGTTGCAGATCAATTTAGATTATGTTCTTTATCGGTGGTACAGAACTTATTTGTGGTTTGTGAAAAGTGGGTTTGGTGATGCTATTGCCTTGTAGTTGATATGACCCAAGTCTTAAAACACTCAAGTTTAGTTCCTTGTAAGCCAGTAAACAGGCAACAGCTGGTCTGCAGTACTTAACCAGATGGAAACAATAAGCTGTAAACTGACAGATTTGAGAAATGATAAAGTAAATCTTTCTTTGAATCTTAAAATTTGTATGAAAACCTGCATATTGGCAGAAGTTTAGAGAAAAAGATCAAGACTGCCACTGTATAACTGCTGTCACACTCAAAAAAAAAAAGGTGCAAAGATGTTCTGATATTCTTTGGTTTGACCTTGTGTTCTTCTTTACCCAAAATGTACCTTTGTATGTCTTGGATTTTTTATATCCTATGGGAATTCTTGTGTTTTATTGCACAAGGGCTTTAGAGGCATCTTTCTCTGGTCTAGATTTGTAACAGTTGCTACTCTCCTTGCTGGTCATTGTAGGCAGAGATATCATTGGGTTGGCAGAAACTGGCTCTGGAAAAACAGGAGCCTTTGCATTGCCAATTCTTCAAGCACTGCTGGACACACCACAGCGATTATTTGCTCTCATCCTTACACCAACAAGGGAATTGGCCTTCCAGATCTCAGAGCAGTTTGAAGCTCTTGGATCTTCCATTGGTGTCCACACTGGTAAGTATTTCTGTGATATTTGAGCAGTTTTCCTGAACACTGAAGTTTATCTTGTTCTAGGTTGCAAAACAAAAAAAAAAAGTAGAGAGTATTTACATGAAGGATTTAACAAATGCTTGTGATGCTGGAAGGTGGAAATCTGATCTCTCTCTCTTTTTCTTTCTGGGAAAGGACTGCATGGTCTTTCCTTATGAAGTAGTCTGGAGCTCTTCTGCATTTTATGGCCAAACAGTTAAGGGTTGAAATGGAAGAGAATCTTCCCAATAGTAAATTTGTGTCCAGTGAAATTGCATAGAGCTCCACTCCATAGTGTGATACAGTTTAAGCTTTCCTTCACACTGTGCTGACTCTTTAGATTTTCTTTAAAAATGTGAAAGCTTTGTGGGTATTTTTTTTTTTAATTCCTGATGTTTTGCTGCCAAGTAAAGCTGCAAGGAATAAATTGTATGTGTGGCTCTTCAGTTCTGAAAGTAAAATATCCAAGGCCATTAAGGACTTAATTGTGTAACTTAAGAGGTCTGGGAGTCAGGTGTGCTAAAATAAAGTATACTTGTAAAGATAAGTAGCCTTTCATTTGTACAGACTTGTGGGTGGCAGGGAGTAGGAGGAAACAGTGTGGTGACAGGGGATGACTGGCTCTACAATGAGAGATTCACTGTGTTCTATTTGTCTTGCAGCTGTTATTGTGGGTGGAATTGACACAATGTCTCAATCCCTGGCCTTAGCCAAGAAACCACACGTTATAATTGGTAAGTTAACGTGCTGGGAATACAAGGTATGAATATTAGCAAACTGCAGTTGTCCAAAGAAAGAATGCCAAAAGGTCTTGTGCACTTGAAGTGAGAGTACAACTACCTGAAGGGTGGTTGTGGCCAGGAGGAGGTTGCTTTCTCCTCTCAGGCAACCAGCACCAGAACAAGAGGACACAGTCTCAAGCTGTGCCAGGGGAAGTTTAGGCTCGAGGTGAGGAGAAAGTTCTTCACTGAGAGAGTCATTCCCCACTGGAATGGGCTGCCCAGGGAGATGGTGGAGTCACCATCCCTGGAGGTGTTCAAGGCACGTTTGGACATGGCACTTGGTGCCATGGTCTAGCCTCGAGGTCTGTGGTAATGGGTTGGACTTGATGATCTTTGAAGTCTCTTCCAACCTTGCTTATACTGTGATACTGTGATACATCTTTCATTTGTTGTTTTTTTTTGTCCTGAGGTCTTAGTACTGGCTAATGTTTCTAAATTACATACCAGTAGTTCTGCTGCTAGATGCTCATTCCAAAGCATTTCTACTAGATTGCCTTTTGCTTGTTTTTTCATTTTCCTCAAGTACTCAAAAGGCTGGTTTCATCCTCAGTATAACTCATTTATGGTCTGCTTAGCTTTGGGGCTTTTTGTGTTTTTTATTTTTAGGGGGAAGAGTGGGATGGAGGGCATTCTTGAGAGAATCTGATTGCACTAGGCTTAATTCAGAACAAAAGATACCTTTCTGGAAAGGACTTTTTCATAGCAATCTGCCTTTGCTTTTCTCGGGCAAAGAATTCGATTTCTTTAATGGATGACTCTCTTGCCTTATTGGATCTTTTCTTTTGCTTTCATTACAAATTTGCTCTTGTGATTTTTGTTGGTAGCAACCCCTGGCCGTTTGGTTGATCATCTGGAGAACACAAAGGGCTTCAATTTACGAGCTTTAAAGTTCTTAGTGATGGATGAGGCCGACCGGATCCTTAACATGGATTTTGAGACAGAGGTAAGAATCTGCTAGAAGAGGAGTTTGGAACACTGGAATGAGTCCCTTGAAATGGCTTCCTACAGTCACGTGGTAAACACTGAGATGTTTACAAACTGAACAGGAGGTTCCACCTCAGCATAAGAAGAAACTTATCTTTATGGTGAAGGTGACTGAGAACTGCAACAGGCTGCCCAGAGAGGTTATGGAGTCTCCTCTGGAGACTTTCAAGACCCTTCTGGATGCATTCCTCTGTGGCCTGTCCTAGGTGATTCTGCTTTGGCAGGGGAGTTGAACTTGATCTTCAGAGCTCCCTTCCAATCCCTGCCATTCTATTATTCTATGTTCTGTAGAAATTAATAACAAATTTTAACTAAGATCTAATAATTGCACAAAACCCTATGGCGGTAGTAGAATGTTGCTGAGTTCTGCAAAGCAGTGACAAGACAGCAGGAGGCATTTTTTTCTTCAAATCTACTGGTTTCTCTGGAGCTTCTGACATTAGTTACTCTAGGACAGAATCACATGAATGTTCCTGCATGAATACTACCTGATACTTGACTGCTATAGGATTTCTGGAGTTCACGTTGCCTAATTATTAACAAACCATCAGCCTACACCTTTCGAAGGGGGGAAATTTATTCCTCCTGTGATTCTTAAGTTGCACGTGTATGTTACTCTTAATTTGGATAATCATTATGTTTGGAGGAGGCTTATGTCTTTCTTGTTGTTGCATTCAGCATTTCAATTGTGTTTTTGCAGGTGGATAAGATATTAAAAGTGATTCCTCGAGACAGGAAGACATTTCTGTTTTCTGCTACCATGACCAAGAAGGTGGGCACTGAGTACTCTGCTTTAGTTCTCCTTCCATCAGGCTACGCTGTTGACTAGATGGTATCATACAGCTTTCTGACAAGATCTCTGCCCATTGAGTGCTAATTACATTGATCTTCCCAGGTGCAAAAACTCCAGCGTGCTGCTCTGAAGAATCCTGTTAAATGTGCTGTTTCTTCCAAATATCAGACAGTTGAGAAACTGCAGCAGTACTACATTTTCATCCCCTCCAAATTCAAGGTAATGCCACTTCTGTTTCTTCCCTCTTCTGTTTGTGTCTTGTCTGGCTTTTCTCGCATCTGCCAAATACCTTGTCATTTTCTCTAGCCTATATTTAGTTCTTTAATGTATGTGGGGTTTTCTTTCTTTAATGATTCCCCTCACCCCTCTTTTTCCTTCCCTTTTCTTTACAGGACAGCTACTTGGTTTATATCTTAAATGAACTAGCTGGAAACTCCTTCATGATATTCTGTAGCACGTGTAACAATACTCAGAGGACTGCTCTACTGCTCCGCAACTTGGGGTTCACTGCTATCCCTCTCCATGGGCAGATGAGTCAGGTATGGCATACTCCACATAATGGAATAGACAAGAAACCTGTCACTTGGGAAATGGACTTCACCACACTGAGGCCTTGAGCAGCTTGGTTTAGTGGAAGGTGTCCCTGCCTATGGCAAGGAGGTTGTAATGAGATGATCTTTAAGGTCCCTTCAACCCAAATCATTCTATGATACTGTGCAGGAATATTTCACAGCTAAGTGGACTGGACTGATCCCTAGAAATTTAATGTGAATACTGCAGCTGATTCTGTTGTAGTCCAAAAAGAAATTAGAGAAATGAGGTTTTTGAGTGCTTTCTCCCCCAGTTCTTTAGTATAAGTATTTCAACAGGAGCATCTTAACCAAAAGGAGTGTTACTCTGCCATTCCCTTTTTGTCCTTCTCTTCCAGAATAAACGTTTGGGTTCACTAAACAAGTTCAAGGCCAAGGCACGTTCTGTTCTGCTGGCTACTGATGTTGCAAGTAGGGGCCTGGACATCCCACATGTAGATGTGGTGATAAACTTTGATATTCCTACACACTCTAAGGTAAGTCAATCTGTGTGCCAGCTGAGAACTTCTGGTGACTGGGAGGCGTAGTGGAGCTGAACAAAGGCACTTTTGCACTGTTCTGCTGACTGGAAGTTTAGTTCTACACTTCTGTAGATTAAAAGATGTGTTTGCAAGAGTTGGTTGCTCAGTTTGGTTAGGTGACCTCACTTGGATTGTCAAACTAATCTCATAAGTGAAGAGGTGAACTGGGGCACATTCTGTGCTTTTATTTCTGTTCAGAGTGTGTGTTTCGACATTAAAGGGCTCCCTGACTTTGAAAATTGTTTTAATGCACTGCTAGTTTAGGGTAGTCAATCTCTGTTCCTGTGACCCAGGTCTGCCTTCGCATTTTCAACTGTTTAAAAAATGAACCAACTAAAAATTGTCCTGTTATGTTCAACGAGGCTTTAATCAAAAGATGTCTAGTGTTTCACTTTTGTATTACAAAAGTACAGCAAACTGAAAAAAGTGGATTACAAACTCTGTACCTTATAGAAAGCATAGTATTATCTTAGGGGTGTGACTTTTTCCCATCATTCTATCAACATGATTGTCAGGAACTGCTGTTATTCCTGACAATCATAGAATCATAGAATGGTAAGGTTGAAAGGGACCTCAAGGATCATCTAGTTCCAACCCCCTGCCATAGGCAGGGACACCTCCCACTAGTACAGGTCACTCAAGGCCTCGTCCAACCTGGCCTTGAACACCTCCAGGGAGGGAGCAGCCACAACCTCCCTGGGCAACCTGTGCCAGTGTCTCACCACTCTCACTGCAAAGAAGTTCCTCCTAACATCCAGTTTCAATCTCCCCTCTGCTAGTTTAAACCCATTGCCCCTTGTCCTGTCATTACAAGCCCTTGTAAATAGTCCCTCCCCAGCCTTCCTGTAGGCCCCCTGCAGATACTGGAAGGCTACTCTAAGGTCTCCTGGAAGCCTTCTCTTCTCCAGGCTGCAGAGCCCAATCATCAAAGATACTACATACTGCAAAAAGAAGAATGGTGCTTTGTTGGAAGATGTTGCTTTTGACATTGTAAGTTTGAAAAAATAATGTTGGTAGCAGCATCTTGAATGACATCATTACAGTTTGTGTGCCTCACCACAACTAACCGTGTTGCAGAATGCATCCTTTCTCCTATTGCTTCCTTTCTCCCTGCATGGAGAAGGGAGTTATTTTAATTTTCTTAATGCCATGTAAAAATCTGGAAAACAGCCTAGAACCGTACAAAGAGAAGACACTCAACAGATCAGATGCTTCCAGATTGTTTTCATCCATGTGCCCTCTGCTGTGCTTGCCAAATTTAAATGTGCTTGCCAGAAGGTTTTAGAAGACAGACTAGATCTCAAGACTAAAAATACAGGAATTGGCTCACTTTAATATTAGCTTTCCAAGTGATAGTTCACAAGCAAAGTAATGTATCACGATTTTTGTCCTGCAGTCTTGAATAATTAGAGGTGCTCTTCTGCTTGAGAAAGAGAAGACTTCAAACGTTAAAGCCAAAGATGTGCCCCCATAAGCCAGCATCTTCTCAAATGCTAATACTGCACACAGTCCTGAGTGTTTAATTCTGACTGTATTTTTTTCCTGTTCTAAAGAAAAATGATGTGGGTTGACTTCCCCTAACTTCTGTTGTGTGTTTGGTGCATGTATCTTATTGCTTATTGAGAACATTGTTTTCAGGATTACATTCATCGTGTTGGAAGAACAGCTCGAGCTGGGAGATCTGGCAAATCCATCACCTTTGTCACACAGTAAGTGTTGAAATATGGCAGGCTTCCATCTTCCCAGATGTA
Source organism: Ramphastos sulfuratus (assembly GCA_013399055.1). Taxonomy (NCBI): domain Eukaryota; kingdom Metazoa; phylum Chordata; class Aves; order Piciformes; family Ramphastidae; genus Ramphastos; species Ramphastos sulfuratus. Next base: position 486,310 of record WBNM01024523.1, on the reverse strand, counting down.
TTTCAGAGCAGAAGACATCTGATCTCATCCTGGGTGAAAGCAAAATGCTGCTTTTCATTTCGAGGTGCCATGTGAATTTGGTTAAAGGGGAGAGAATTAAAAGCCCAGGGTGGGGAGGAAGAAAAGTCTAGATAAGTTCTAGAAGTCGTCATGTAATGAGCAGAACTGTTTATAACTTGATTGTAAAGTACACATACATGAGACCCTACCTGGAGTACTGTGTTCAGCTCCTGGACCCCCAACACAAGAAGGACATGAGACCATTGGAGCAGGTCCAGAGGAGGCCACAAAGGTGATGGGAGGGCTGAAGCTCTGCTCGTTTCTACAATTTTTAGAACACATAAAGCAGGCTAAGTAAGTGTGGGGGTTTTGGATAAATACTGAAGTATTTGCTTAGTCTTTTCCAAATACTTCAGACAAAGATGAGCTGAGTAAGTCAGTAAAGCCATCTCAAATGAGGGATGCACTTAAGAACTGCTTGTGAGACCGTCAGCACAAGATAACAATATCTGTGTACTGGAGATAAAGGGTGATATCTGTGGGTGGTGACAGCTGAAGCAGTTTGAAGAGGGCTGCTTTGAGCTGGTTTCTTGCCTCTTCTCAGATACGATGTAGAGCTGTTCCAGCGCATTGAACACCTGATTGGCAAGAAGTTGCCAGCATTCCCCATGCAAGAGGAAGAGGTTATGATGCTGACAGAGCGTGTGGCTGAGGCCCAGAGATTTGCTCGAATGGTGAGTGCTGCCTTTTTGTCCCTGTGTTTGCTGTTCTAGTCTGAATTTCCTCAGATGCCAGGACTCTTGGTCAATCTGTTGATTCCATTGCAGGAGCTGCGGGAGCAAGGAGAAAAGAAGCGATCTCGGAAAGATGATGATGACACAGAAGAAGCTATTGGTATCAGGAATAAGGTGGCAGGTGGGAAAAAGAAGAAGAGGAAAGCCATCTAGTTCAGTATTTGGACAGACATTTATATTTTTCTCTTTATGGCTACCTGAGCTCAGTGAAAACAGTCTGGTGAGCCATCTCTAGTGGATTTTTTTCACACCTGCTTAAGGAATTGGTCAGTCCACCTGGAAAATACCTGCTTCACCAGTTACAGACTGAGCTTGGCCTGTTGTGGTTCCATGGAATTAGTCTTCCTTTCATAAACACCAGACCATCATCTCTGGACCTGAAAACAGCTGTGGTCTGACCCTGCTCATTCACAAAGAGGTGTAGCTTGAGTCCAACTTTCCCATTGCTGCTCCCTGTCTCTGCCCAAACTCACTGACTGCACCTGGGATCAGGTTGGTCTGTCAGAAAAAAGAGAGGGGGAAAAAAAGTTTAAAGAAGCAACTGAGTTTTCACAGCACAGCTGTGGTGCCCTTGCCTTCGTGAAAGGACATGTGATGTGGAGAACTTCAAATATATTTTGCTTAATTTTAAAGCTGCTTGGTTTTCCTTGTCTTGTCATTGACGAGTATCAGCTCTGCCAGGTTTGTTTCTTAGGTCAATCTTAGCCATTCACATGTGATATCAGTACCTTATATGTGTCGTCTAAAGAATGACCCAGCATGGAGAACTTGTTTTGGCAAGATGAAGTTATTCACTGCCTTGAATTCAATCAAGAATCAGTAATGGTTGACAAGATAAGGAGAGGATTAGGTTTGGGTTGTTTGGGGGTTTTTGGCTGAATCTTGTAGTACTTAAGAACCACCACAAGAGGGCTGTGTTTACTCGGGAAACCAACTCGTACGCTGGGTAGTGAAAATTTCAGAGGCTCTGCCTGTGTTTCCCTGTTTATTTCTCTCAGGCACAGTTCAGTGCTGTGTAAGCAGACTCTTGAAAGATTGGGATAAATGTACTTCATATCAAAGCAGAAAGTTAGTGCTAATTCCCTTGGGCAATGAATATCCTCACAGTGGGCATTCTGGTGGGCAGAGAAGAGCGAGAAGCTCTTTTGTGGTCCCTCAACATGGAAATTGAGTATCTGTTGGAACTATTCATAACATGAAATTTTATGCTACATGAAAAACTATTCAAAAGATTCCTTTTTAGAAGGAAATGGAAAGCAGAAACTACTGTAGTAGTCGAGATGAGCACCGTGGTTACTTCATAGCATCAATATTCATATGCACATGTATGCTAGTCAAAATGCTGTTGTGCTTTTTTGGAGAGCAGCATGTTTTGCCAGATTACAAGAAAACTTCATGAGGAACAAACATCCTCTCTGGTATGAGAAGAGTGCCAGTGTTTTCACGACGTCCTTTTGTCTTTCCCCTGCTAATTGACTCAAACCTCCTGAATACTCACCTTCAGGTTTGACAGCTCTAAAGCAGTTTAAGATGAATGGCAGATAAGAGTACAGATCTTGGATATGTTGACTAAGAGCATTCTTTCAGAGCAGGAGCAGTGTACATCTCCTGTGAGTTCTAGCACACAGAGGGAGGGGTGGAAGTCCAGTACTAACATGATATTGATTCTAGGTGGTCCTTTGGTAGGAGTCCTGACTTGTACAAGGATACAGTCCTGGAATGCACCTGACAGGGAAATTAAATGAGGGAACATAGAATCATAGAATGGTAAGGTTGGAAGGGACTTCAAGGATCATCTAGTTCCAACCCCCTGCCATAGGCAGGGACACCTCCCACTAGCACAGGTTACTCAAGGCCTCCTCCAACCTGGCCTTGAACGCCTCCAGGAAGGGAGCAGCCACAACCTCTCTGGGCAACCTGTGCCAGTGCCTCATCACCCTCACTAGAAAGAACTTCCTCCTGACATCTAGTCTAAATCTTCCCTCTGTCAGTTCAAACCCATTGCTCCTAGTCCTGTCATTGCAAGCCCTTGTAAATAGTCCCTCCCCAGCCTTCCTGTAGACCCTCTTCAGATACTGGAAGGCTACTATATGGTCTCCATATGGGTGGTTATGCAAATACTCCTTCCCCACAGAACAGGGCAACTTTCTGACTCGTCTTCTGCCCTGCTGCATGCTTGAACAAAATTTCTTATCCTTCACAAGCCGGAGAGGATTGGTTCTGCTATCATCAAATGAAGATTAGATCCCTCTGAGGCTTACAGGTCTCTGTAAAACCTCTTACTGTTATTCCCAGCTATGTAATGAGTGGCATGCAAAGTCAGTCCTGCTCCAGTCCTGTCAAGTGATGTGAAAGGCAAGTTTACTGCTGGAAAGGGTAAGGCAGGGTCATTCATTTCAGAAGTAGTATGAAGCTTTCTTTAATGGATTGGAATCTCTAGCATCAGTCTGCCTTCCTGCATGGAAGGCTGCAGCAGTTGGAGGGATCAGTGTTGCCCCTTGAACAGGATCAAAGAATCTCTATACCTCCTGCAGCTTCATGAATAACTCAAGGAGAGAAGTAGAGCTGTTCCCTGTAAAAAGTTACAGAGCCTCCTTGTAAGGAGTGACTCCTAGACAGCTGGCCACCTCCCTCAATTTGGAATGACAAACTGTAGAAATATTCAACACTAGAAAAGCAAAGGTCTCACCACACCCACATTCTCACTGATGCCTCACCTGCCACAGGTATGTGCACTCAATTCAACTAAAAATATCTCATCAGGTTGGAGGGGCAGGAAATAGTTTCATGTTGTGACTACGCCATGAGGGCTAGTTCTGAGATTGTTTATATAACAGAAATGGAATAGGGAGTGTCAAGTGTAAAGATGTATCTGTCCAAAACAGAATTTGCAAGCCAGGATAAAGAAAAATGTGTAGCTGGTCTAATGAAATATGAGGGGGAAAGAATGGAGTGAGACCTGTCTCTCTCTGGATAAAAGACAATGTAGAAAATACCAGCACTGGTATGTGTGTGGCTGCATACTTCTGTACAAGAACTGATGCCAGTGTGTTTGTTCAGTCAGGAGGACTCTTGAGAGGCAGTTCTGAAGCACATCTCTGCACAGCAGGGAGTTGAAGTGGAGGATTAACCTCAGTGTGATGTAAGGTAGGATTGGGCTAACAACCTGCCTTTTTTTTTTTTTTTTGTGGTTGAAACTCAAATGAAGCTTCAACAAAAACTGTTCTCCAAAGGTATTTGGTGGGTGTATTTGCAGTCTGATACAGTTCTGCACCTCCCAAGTACACAATGAGAAGGTGATTGTTATATGCTTGTAAATACCCATTTTAAATAATGTTTCATAGTGTTGATTTTTAATACTGTGTAGGGACTACCTCGGGCAGTAAAGAATGGAGGTACAGTGACTTTCATTCAAATGTAGACCTAGCAGAAGAGAGACAGTGCTCTGGAGGGCAGGAGTAAAATTGCATATTGATGTCAGCATGGATAACTGACCTCAAGGTTATTGAGGATAGCTGCAAAAAGTAGCAGTTCCTGCAACCACGTAGTGGTTCGGAGCAGAAGTTGTGCTGACTTGACCTGTTTGAGATGGTTTTAACTGTCTTAGTTGCCCAGTGTCATGCCCAGGAGCTCCAGGGACAGGAAAACACATCTGGGCACCAAGATGGGGAATCCAGGGCTCTTGCTATTGGCAGAAAACCTAAGTCTGCTTAAAAAAATTATGAAGGACAAAACCTGTTCAAGGACCTGGCAGTTTGCCATCCCCCCCCTACCCCAAAATGTAGAGATGACCAAAACAGAGAGCTAAGTATGATGACTTTCTAGCAACATCTTTAACCTATGCTGAGAAGAGGCTCAGTTTAGGAGGGAACTCTCAGAGTAAGAAGTGATCAGGAACTTGGAGGGCTTTAGTTTACAAAGCAGGACTGAAATTAGTGAACACTGGAGCAGGCTGCCCAGGGGGGTCATGGAGTCTCCCTCTCTAGAGATATTCAAAACCTACCTGGATGTGTTCCTGTGTGATCTGGTATAGGAGATCCTGCTCTGGCAGGGGGATTGGACTGGATGAGCTTTCGAGGTCTCTTCCAGCCTTCTGTGATTCTGTGAACGTTCCCAGAATATGCTTCAGCCAAGCACTGAAGAAGGAAAATATTCAGCATACTTAAAAGCCCTTGGAAGCACTTAAAGAGGAGTGGAATTGATTGCATGACCTGTGAAAGACACAGGCACGTACCAAGCATTTTGATGTATAAATGTGAAGTTGTGATTTGCCTGCAGTGGCATATGAGGAGCCTCTGTAAACATTCAAGTGAGCAATTAATTCTGGTAAGTGTTGCAGAGTTAGTGCTGTAAAAAATCCAGTTTTGCTGCCAGAGGTAGTCCATGTAGTCATCAAGAAATCTTACTGCTTTTGCTTACACATTTAATAGAAGATTGTTTAGAGGAGAAACAAACAACCCCAAACAATTACTGCATAAACGTGAAGGATCACAATATGAGTTTATGACAGAATCCCAAACTTTGGGGTTAAGTCCTGAGCTCCTAAAGTTTCTAGATGACTTTTTTTTTTTTCTTCTGGTCACTTTGTGAAAGTCTCTTGTCAACACTTATTCAGAAGGAGGAGCTGAGGATGTTTAATTACCTTAAGACCTAAGAAGTGGGAATGGTTGCTTTTTCTCTGGCCAAGGCATGAATACAGCCATGACTCCAGTGACTTCTTGAAGAGCCTTCAGATATGAAAAATTATGATTGTGACAATAATGCTTTCTCTCTCTGCTTCCAAAGCTCCCCTACATACCTTCCTGAACATGGCAATCAAGTATATATGTTTCATGGCAGGATGTATGTTGGACTGTGCTAAGGTCATGTCTAGTTGTGCAACAGGAGACAGTGGCACTGTGCAGTCTTCAGCTGCTGACACTTTTAGGTCCTCAGGGAGGGGTGGATGCTCTTGGAGCTTGTTCAACAGTTTTTCAGGGGAAGCATATAGAAGCCTGAAGCTGTTTACTATAGATCAATACAGGGTAACTGTGTGCCCAAAGGGAGGAGGACAGGTTTTATCTTTGCTTTCTCTGCTGGAGGATGTAGATGCTACTCTTGTTGCATATTCCTAAAATAAAGCCTAGGAGATAGGGTTGTCAATGTTTTTTACCTTGGATGGGCTTGGTGCTTGCTGAAGGTTCCTGACAGAAGAGAAATGCAGTGTGGGATTTCTAGGCAATGTTTTATCTTCCACTCAAATCCTAGCAAAGGCAGAAGAAGAGCCCTATTGACAGGCACCTCACAGAGACTATTTCTTCTGTTTGTCACTTCCTTCTCCCTGTTTTGCAGGATTTTTTGACACTTGTTTCCCAGTTGGACTGATTTAAGTCGCCTTTAATCCTCCTCAAGATTTTCATCCACAAACACATCTCTTTGTAAAGGCAAATACCAGAACTTGCTCTGCAAGTTGTCTGCATGAGGTAGAGTTGCACGATAAGGTTGCTTTGGTTGTGCTGGCTTTCCAGAGGAAAATGATTCCTTTGTGTGCTTTTTGTTAGATATCTGCTCCATTCCATGAACAGGGCTGAAAAGGGGCAACAAAGCTGGTGAAGAGTCCAGAGAATAAGTTTTATGAGGAAGGGCTGAGGGAGAACTCATTGCTCTATACAGCTCCCTGAAGGGAGGTTGGAGTGAGGTGAGAGTCAGTTTCTTCTCTTTAAACTGTGTCAGGGGAGGTTTAGGCTGGAAATTAGGAAAAAATTCTTTCCTGTGAGAGTGGTCAGGCATTGGAACAGGCTGCCCAGGGAGATGGCAGTGTCACCATTTGAGGAGGTGCTTAAGAAATGTGAGGAAGTGGATTAATGGTGGTGTTAGGTTGATGATTGGACTTGATGATCTTAAAGGTCTTTTCCAACCAAAACAGTTCTATAATTCTATGAATACATGAAATTTTTTGGCATTCATGGAGGAAAAAGTCTTTTGCACAATGAGAGTCAGAGTCACAAAAGTATCTTTTTTCCTGCTGCTGCAGGAAAGGGGGTACAGGATGTAAGGGGGCACAGGGTCTGTTGAGCAAGCCTGAGAGAGAATATGTGGAGGCTTTTTCAATTTTATTTGAAGCAACAGAAATTAAGGTACCCCAGTCAAGCATGTAATTGGATATACATGGACTTGTGCTGTCCTTATTGTATCTCAGTGGAAGAGAATTTTTAACAGGGCATACTGAGCCTGGTCTGCCCTTGCCAGCTTCTGTGCTTGATGTATCATCATCAGGGAAGTAATATTTCTCTCTCAATATATATTCAGAACGATTAACTTGCCACTCATGGGTGATTTCCTTACTGCTGCTCATGTGCATACTTAGAGGAATGTTAAACCTTTATCTTGGTGCATGCCAGAGGTGCTCTTTGGTTCTTAAGGATTGATCTTCTTTAAATGTGATCAACAATATCATAGAATCATAGAATGGTAAGGTTGGAAGGGACCTCAAGCATCATCTAGTTCCAACCCCCTGCCATAGGCAGGGACACCTCCCACTAGCACAGGTCACTCAAGGCCTCTTCCAACCTGGCCTTGAACACCTCCAGGGAGGGAGCAGCCACAACCTCCCTGGGCAACTTGTTCCAGTGTCTCACCACCCTCACTGTAAACTTCCTCCTATCATCCAGTGTAAATCTCCACTCTGCCAGTTCAAACCCATTGCCCCTCATCCTGTCATTACAAGACCTTGTCAATAGTCCCTCCCCAGCCTTCCTGTAGGCCCCCTTCAGATACTGGAGGGCTACTCTAAGGTCTCCTCAAAGCCTGACAGTCTCCTTTAGCAGAGCTTAAGCAGAATCAGATTTTCATTTCTGCAGGTGCAGGTCTTAACATGCCTCTTCAGAGATTCTGCAGGTCTGTGGTCTGCTTTCCACTGGATACACTCAAGGCATGTATGTGTAGCTTAGTTTCAGCTCACTCCACCTGTTGGTGATAATTGCTTTGATATTAACTAGGAATCTTGAGAGTCACCTTTCAATATTTTTCAAGAAAAGTTTAGTTAAAAATGCAGACTGCAAAAAATGCAAAGTATTGGCTGTGCTCTCCAAAATGGGTAACAGAATGAGAAATGGTTATAAGATTTCTGTGGATGAAATGTTAGAAATAGGTGTGCCTGTCTACTCTTTCTAGGATCAAATTTAGAGGCAGCTTCACTTCTATCTGTGTTCAGCTGGCTGGCTGCAGCCAGGCTTGCTCATTCCAGCTGAGTTTGTTAAAGAGCCCTTCTATGTGAAGCATGCTGGTGTTTGTGACCCTTGGCTTCTCCCAAGGCTCCCCCTTGGTTATGACTTCTTTACTCCAACTCTGCTGCCTTTGTCTGTTTCAGAGGATGGCTATTTGAAGATCCACCCTCTGAATGCTCTTTGAAAATGCCAGTGCTGCTTTTATAGGTCAGATGCTGCCACCTGTTCTGGCTGATGTGGTCACCAACTCTTTCTGATTGATGAGGAGTCTGCCTCAGGGTTGTGTTATGCTGATGGAATTGGAGTTTCTGGAATTACTGTCACTGGTCTTCTTAGTCTTATTTTGCATGGATTGTTTGTGAGTATGGGATTGCCTTGTTCCTTTGAAATTCCTCTAACAGGTAGTTGTGGATGTCTCAAATTCAGCAAAAGCAGCAGATGTAGAGGAAGACTTTGCTATTATAGGGCACTTAGGCTTCTGGTTGATAAACCTGTTGTACAACTGGAAGGCAGCTTGCTGGAGGGCACAGAATTCAATGGCATATTCAAGTGTCTTTATCTCTGTGCCTTGCACAGTAAAAAAAAGGTGGGTTTTTTTGTTTGGTTTGGGTATTTAGTTTGCTTTGTTTTAAATAAACACAAGAAGCCCTCTGGAAAGCTAATTGCTCTGTTCTGTTTTGGAAAGTAAGGCAGAGCCCCTGAACCAGCAGTGCTTGTTTGTCCTGTGCCAAGCAGGACACACAGGGAGAGTTGGAGAGCTCTCCTTTGACACATTTTTTAGCCTCTCTTACTTGGGCCAGGGCAGCCTTCCTGTGGAAGTGTTTAGCTTTGTTAACTGTGTGAGCCCTTTGCTCTTCTGATCACCTGAGATCTAAGGGACCATGTATTACCAATATACACTGCTAGCACAGGAAGTACAGTGAGGAAGATGCTTAAGGACTGATGAAGGGCAATTCCCTCTTTGAGTGGTGAGTTGCATGGAGCTCTGTTATCTCCTTTGGTGGGGAAAGACCTTTTGACAAGTAAAGATTTGAAATAAGCCGTGGCTAGGTGACCTTGCCTTGAAGTGGCTTCTGTAGTCTGGACACTCAGTGTCAGGACAAACAGGTAAATTTCTGCCTGCTTTGCTCAAGTAAGGTAACTGCACCAGAAGCCATGCTGAGCCTTAAATGGATCCTGGATGGAAGGAAACAGCTTGTGAGCTTGTGCACTTGCCCAGGCCCTCCATCAGCTGGAAGGCTTTTCTGTGACTGAAGTAGGCAATGAGCTGAGGCCCATAGCAGAAGCCAGGACCTCCTGACACACAAGGCAATGCTGGTACACCAGAGCAGGTTAGCCTACTTGCTCAGCACTTCAGCAAAATCTTACTGCCTAGATAAGCAGTTTGCATCTTTCTGCTCTCCTGCATTGTCTGCAGGGTTGCATCATGACCCAGTCCACTCCCATCATTTGATCAGATAAAGCTGGCTAAGAGATTCTACTAACCTTTGGAAGATTCAGTGACAAAGGTCTTAGGGCAGTTCTAAGGTCTCCTCAACACAATGGGGGAGCCATCTCTCCTGTGGCTGAGGGAGAGAGAATCTCTACACACAAGTGCCTCTGTGCAGCCTCCCTCCATAGCTTTAGGCCTCTCTGCATGGACTTAGTTCTTGGAAGCAAGACCTCCCATCACATAAGTAACTGATAATGCCATGCTTTACTCCTGCAGCTCACACAGGCCTGCCAATTGCCACTGAGTTCCTCCCTAAGTGAGATTTCCTCATGCTCAGCACACCCCAGGGTGTGTTGCATTGTTAAGCTTTCTTTTTTTGTGTGTGATTTTATTTTACTTTATTCCTTTTTTCTGGGGGGACCTCACATCTTCTCCACCATCTTTAGCCATTCTGACTCTCTGCCTTCACCAGGAAGGTCTCAGACGTGCATCCCTCTGCATTCTGCTCTGCTCACTTCTCCCCAGCCTTGTCCCACCAAACAGCCTGCAGCCAGCTCCCTAAAACTGCCCCAGGGCTGGTTGCTGTTTATGCTTCACTACAGTATGATCCTTCAGGCTCTTCTCTCAGTCAATGGACAGGTGCCTGCCTGAGCCATTTGCTTCCAGTTTTGTCTTCCTTGCATTTCACACAAGGGTGCAGGGGAGATGAGCACTTCTGCAGCAGTTCCCATCATGTGGCTGTCTCCATCTTGATGGTGTTTTAGGAGATGCCTCTATACTATGAATCCTCTTGCCAGACAAAGTTACTACAACCCTTGTGCANCTGGCTGATTCTATGATTCTAGATCGCTCTGTTGCACACCTGCAGACATATCCCACCTCAGCCATTCAGGGACTGACTGGGATTTAGCAATGAGCTAAATGATAGAAAGCAATGGAGATCCTGCTGGGCTCTCTGGGAAAGCCTTTCACAGAATGGTAGGGCTTAGAAGGGAAGTCTGGGATTGGAAGGAACTTCTGGTCCACCCCTCCTGCTAAAACAGGTTTAACTAGATCAGATTGCACAGGAATTTGTCCAGGTGGGTTTTGAATATCTCCAGAGAAGGAAACTCCACAACCTCTCTGGGCAGCCTGCTCCAGTGCTCTGGAACCCTCAGAGGAGTTTTTCCTTATGTTTAGGTGGAACTTCCTATGTTATAGTTCATGCCCATTGCCCCTTTGCTGTCACTGGGCAGCACTGAAAGGAGACTGACCCCATCTTCTTAACACTGCCCCTTTAGATATTTATATTGATAAGATCCCATCTCAGTCTTCTCTTTTCTGGGCTAAAGAGCCCCAAGTCTCTCAGCCTTTCCTCATCAGAGAGGTGCTCCAGTCTCCTCTTCAATAATGTAGGACTGCTTGTTAGGAAGTGATGATTCATTTGTATTCAGATACTTCTTTCAACTCCTGAATTGTATTAGTCTTAAATCCTTTGGATGAGTAAAGAGAAAGATGGTTAGATTTAGACAAACCTATCAAAATGCTGTGCTGGCCTGGAAGGTTGGGATAGATCCTAACCAATAAACAGACTCAGCAGTATCATTTCTCTGCTTGATGATTATGATCGAGTAGTTAGGAAAGTCAGATTTCAATGGGCCAGCAGACATTTTAACCACATGTACATCTAGATTAACCACTCTGGGGACTGGGGGATTATCAGCTGTTATGTAACAGTAGACACTGGTTTTAATTAGACAACAGAGCCACAACAGATGCTGTGTTTGCTAAAGAAACCAGCCTGTCGTGTGGTGCATCCAGAACATGTGGTTTGTGTGGCAGAGTCATGCATGTGGATTGCCACTTTCCTTTGCCTTTACTTCTAGTAAAGCCACAATGCTGATCAGACAGGTGAATCATCATAGGTTGGGTTTGTGTTCTTCAGGAAAGAGCTGAAGTTTGCTCAGTTCCAGTTCAAGACAGCTTCAGATCTACTTGGATGAGCTCAGTTCTGGCTGAGGAAAAGCTGATAGGGCAAATGAATGTGAGAGAATTTTTCCTGTCCCACCTGGAGGATGGTTAATATGTAGGAAAATGCTTATGGCTTACGAAGTTTCCAGAGCCCCAGTTCTTAACATCTGTGATAATATTCTGTGGTAGTATCACAGCAGGTTTGTCCTGACCTTACATGCATTCTTAGGTGTATGATTTTGTGTGTTGCTGAGATTCAGGACTAAATGGACATTCAGTGTGACTGTTCTTATGTGCTTTATAGTACTGTTTTTGAACTGTTTTGTTCAAGGAAGAGACATGAGCATTGGGAAGAAAACTATGTGGAAGTGATTGTTGCTCTCACCATAAGTCTGGCAGCATTCAGAGCATGTCAGCTTCTCATAGCAGATTTATGCAGTACCTAAACAAACATCGATAATTAAAGGTGCTGGAAAACTCATCATTTCTTCACATGTATGTACAGAACTCAATTGCATGGATCTGGAAATATGTGGAAATGAGGAAGGCAATCTTTGGACCTGTCTGTTTTATAATGGAAAAAACCATCTCTTGGTGAATCTCAGCTTCCCCTAAATTGATGAGGCACTGGAACAAGTTGCCCAGGGAGGTTGTGGCTGCTCCCTCGCTGGAGGTGTTCAGGGCCAGGTTGGAGGAGGCCTTGAGTGACCTGTACTAGTGGGAGGTGTCCCTGCCCATGGCAGGAGGTTGGAACTAGATGATCCTTGAGGTCCCTTCCAACCTTACCATTCTATGATTCTGTGCTGGCTTATGTATGATCCCATGGTAACTTCACCCTGTAACTTGATAAAGCCCTTGGAGTCAGCAATGCTCAAATCCATAGCATATCTTTGTGTTTGGTGTTCTCTGAATGTTGCAACAGTGTTTAACTCTCAGATCTCTACAAAATGGTTTAGTGGGCATGATGGGGTTGGCTTGGTAGTTGGACTTGATGATCTTTAGAGGTCTTTTCCAGCCTTGATGATTCTATAATTGGAATTCCTTTGCTCACAGCATAGCCTTTTATATCCTTTTTGCCCAAGAATATGTTAGTGTATCCCACATGTGATGGGATGTGTTGTGTGCCAAGCAAAAGGTCAGGGCCAAAATCTGAAGTAATTTCTTTTGTGTTTTAAAATATAAGTACAAGGACAATTAATTTTTTTCTGTATGATTAAATAAACCTCCCTGCTGGTCCCAGAAATGGAATATTGTGTGCTTGCTGAAACATTGTGGCACTGTCTAGTGCCTGGCAGCTGCTGGGTTTTACCTTGAGCTCCTGCCTGCTGCCAGGGGTTCCTGGAAAAAAGCATTTCACATCCTTTTCAGGAAAGCTGCTCAGGTGCCAGCTGGTGTTTTGTTACTGCAAATTAACATCTCTTATGGCAGTTGGTTAATAGTGAATCAGGAAGGGATAATTGGGCAATGCAACAGCCTTGGAAGAGGAGGAGAACCTCCTGCAGGGAGGCTGAAGGTTCCCTTTGCCATATGCACATACCAAGAGCTGTCCCTCATCTCTAATGCTTTCCTGAATTGCTCATGCTATTAGCTAAAGCTGCGTTTGTGCTTCTGAAGAGGTTAATTGGCAATTAAACCTTCACTAAAACCTTTCTTGAAGTATGGCTGTCACTTTTGGTTACCAAGCAAAGCAGTGAGGGTTACTGGATCTGAAGAACAGTCAGGAGCCCAAGGGCTCTCACAAGAGAGCCTGCTCATCCTTCCAACCCAGGAGCCAGCTAAGTGGGAAGAAAGGAGCACAGAAGGGCCAGAAAAGGCCTCCTTAGGTTGAGACTACTGGTTGAAATTGAAGAACATGCTCTTTTTTCATACTCCAAGCCAGGAGCTTTGCCAACCTCCTTCCTTCCAACCAAGTCCTCTCCATTTCTCTACTAGTAACAACAGCTCAGCTCACCACTGACATTCTTCTCCCTGGCTTAGAGAAGCTCCTCAAGAAGGTTGGAAGAAAAATAATCAAAGGCAGACAGACCCTTGGCACTCAGTTGTATATTCTGTGTAGTTCAGACCTTGCCTTCTCCCAGCCTCAGGCATGGGCCCTGGACTGGAAGTGCACCTGGAGTACAGAAGTTTCTATTTCACAGCACAGTGCTCTTTTCTAGCTCAGCAGTGCTGCATGCTTAGATCTGTGCAAACATGGCAAGTTTCTAACACCTTTAGTGACCACTGAGTGAGATGGTCCCCACAAGCTTATCTGCAGTCTGAGGAGTTACATTAAATGAAGAGGTGAGGTGAGAAACTATCCTAGCAGCAGATCAGGAGACACTTTGAGTCCTGCCAGCTGGTCTGAATCATCAGTGGAAATTTCCATTTGGGCTTTTGATGATGGGATGATGGATTTTTGGTTAGAGGAGTGAGGAAGACTATGTGTACATCTGTATATGTGTGACTGTGTGTTTAAGACTGCATATCTGAAGAGTTATTTTTTTTCCTTTGCGTTCATCAGAAGACTTCAAATGGTAAAAGGAATTTTATGCACAGACTGCATTTTCTGGGCAACTTTCCCTTTGAGATTTCCACTCTTTATTGTGATAGAATTAAAGAGAGAATAATGAAATGGATTACATTAGGGTTTCATTTTCAGTTCTCAAGTACTTAATCTCTCTGGCTAGGATCCAAATCTATGGCCTCAAGTGCTCCATCTTCACAAAGTGTAGTCACTGAACTAGATGCCTTTAAAGAGTGCAAATCTTTCAGGCCAGCCCTCAAAAAGCAATCAGAGGAGCCACATCACAGTGCAGCACATGCTAAAAATATCCTGCAGTTCATTATATGTGGAAGAACATTTTCATTAGTGCTCCTGACTTGCAATTTCCTCTCTCTCATCCTGCCTGGCCACCACTTCCACCAGCAGCACCCTCACACCTTGCAAGACCTGCATTTTTATTTAGTTGCCACACTAAAGGGTAAGATCTCAATGTCTGCCACAGAGTTCCAGGACTCTTACTGGAACGATCTGAGAAAATAATTTGTCTCTCTTTCCAGTGCCCCAATAAGGACTTGCACTGACATAACTTCAGAAAGTTAATGCAATCAAATGTTTTAACTAGTCAGTCAGCAGATTTGGGATTGCTGGTGATAAATGCACTGACTACAAGATGATCTCAGATTAATACTGTGTGCAGTTCTGGAACCCCCAGCACAGGAAGGACATGGAAGTGTTGGAGCGAGTCCAGAGGAGGTCCACGAAGATGCTCAGAGGGCTGCAGCAGCTCTGCTATGAGGACAGGCTGAGAGAGTTGGGGCTCTGCAGCCTGGAGAAGAGAAGGCTTTGAGGAGACCTTATAGTAGCCTTCCAGTATCTGAAGGGGGCCTACAGGAAGGCTGGGGAGGGAATATTTACAAGGTCTTGTAGTGACAGGACAAGGGGCAATAGGTTTGAATTGGCAGAGAGAAGATTTAGACTGGATGTCAGGAGGAAGTTCTTTCCAGTGAGGGTGGTGAGACACTGGCACAGATTGCTCAGGGAGATTGTGACTGCTCCCTCCCTGGAGGTGTTCAAGGCCAAGTTGGATGAGGCCTTGAGTGACCTGTACTAGTGGGAGGTGTCCCTGCCTATGGCAGGGGGTTGGAACTAGATGATCCTTGAGGTCCCTTCCAACCTTACCATTCTATGATTCTATAAGATGTGTCTTGATTGTATATATCTTGATTGTGATATATAGGATGTGTCTTGATTAAGATTAAACATATAAATTTTTATTTTTTATGACTTAGCTGGAACAGACAATATTGAGTTTATGCCAGCATTTATGCTTACTGTGTGGGGACACAGATCTGTACTGGCATGCAGCTTGTTGATAAAAAAATAAAATCTATCAACACTTCCCTTTTTAGACTTCATCAGGAAAAACAAAACAAAAAGGTAGTGATTTCTGTTGGATATCAGCTTTGCTTTGTGTCAGTGCAGTGGTGTTTGATCTATGAACAGTAAACCAGAATTTTCTGTGTCGCTGAGCAGGGAATTTGTGTGTGCAACCTGACTCCTAGGAATGCTTCTTGCACAGAAGCAGTCCTCTGCAGAGTCTCTTATCAAAGGCACTGCTGGCAGAAGAAATCAGCCTCTGACTCCAGGGCAGTATGGGGATCTGGGAATGTCAACTGGCAACAGCCACCCATGCAAGAGAAGGCCTAATCTCTCAGTGAGAACCTCAGCCAGCCATCTCAACCCCCCACAGTCTCTACTGGAAAAGGAATGAAAAGGGAAAACTACTCCAGGCACAGTGGGCATGGAATACCAAATGGAATATCATTAGGGGCCAGACAAGGGTACCAAAATAAGGACTGGCACACAAGGAAAGCAAAGCCTGACTTCTTCTGGAGTGTTTTGCCAAAAGCCTTTCTGTTGAGCTTCATCAGCTAAAGACGCAGCTCTCTCCTAGATCGTTTCCCCAGCCTTGGGATCAGCCTTTCTGGGAAAGAGAAAATGCAGTTCTCCTGGATCTCCCTTGACATATCTTCCTTTCTGCAAGTACCAGGCAACATCCCCACCAGCTGGTATGTTTTCAGGTCTCTTGTTTCCTCAGAGTTATGCTCTTCCCCACAGACATCTATCTACATAACCATACCTACACAGTATCAGTGCAGCTTGGTGCTTCGTGGATACATCAGCAGAAAAGTTGTTGAGGTTAATGCTGTAAAGGAGACTACTTAACTACTCTGGTAAGTGGATGGGTACTGGATGCATGAAGGGAAGTATATCTAGAGGAGTGGCAGAGTTGTTGTGAATTAATTGTTTATCAACATACCGTTGAAAATCCTAAAAGGAGGTGATAAATGCAATTATTTTTTAAACTTGATTAGTGCTTTTGAGAGCACAAGTTTAGTTGTTCCTAGCCAAAGTGATCATAGCCACAGGTGATCTTAGCTGCTCTACACTTATTTCTTCCTGTTCTTGCTCTGGCTTCCATACTTGTGAAATGTGAAAGATGCTGTGATACCTGCTCCTGTGGGAGAGGAGTGAGTCTGAGGCATGAACTCAGCACAGGTGCTCCAGGAGCCACCCTGTATCCCTGGGTGTTCTGGTACAAGGTTGGCTATACTTGGGGTTCCATATGGAAGTGGTCTTGTTTGCAAGACAGCAGAACATTGTGTTCCTGGAGAAGGATCAGGCAGTCTCTGCACTACATTTTCAGAAGCAGTCTTCTCACCAATTAATGTTGCTCCAGCAGATAATTCACAAGCTCGAAAGTTTCTGTTTATAGGATGTGTCAAGTAGCACTGATTTCAATATTTTAACAAGTCTCCTTGCTCTTTTATTGTCCAAATATTTTCCCCTCATGGTAAATGAATGTCCTGTACCAGAAATCCAGGCATTTAGGAGTCAGGAAGAGAAAGGACTTATCCAAAACCTACTCATTTCAAGAAGGGAGCTTCTCTGAGAGGAGGCAGCCATCGACACTCAAAGCAAAGTAAAGAACATCACTGGTACCTACTAGAAATGTTTCATTTGTTCCTGAATGTGAAAATAGCAGGGAGCACAGTGTGCAGTTTGAAAGAGCTGCTGGCTGCAGAGACAATTGACAGCCCTGAAGCACACTAACATAAGTTGCTTTAGAATTTTTTTTGTAGATAATGTTTTTGTTTGGTTTTAGGTACCACATTTTCCACTTGCAAAGGAAAAGGCTTCAATTTGGCCAGGGTATTTTTGGTAATCTCTGGATACAGAGTTTCAGAGACAGAGCACAAGAGATTCAGAGACAGGACCCCCAGGAGAAAGCCTGGTGTAACTTATCCCTTTTTAGAAATTACATCCCCTGCCTTTGTCTTTATTGCTGTGTAAGGCAGAGATGTCCTGAGCTGACTGCCTGGACTGGAGATGTGTCAGCTGTGTACCAGGCTGTTTATAAGGGTGTCATAATGTTTAAACCTGAACTGATATGATTCTGTGATTTAAAGACGAAGGAAATGGACAGGGGCAGGACAGGGTGGAGGCTACTGTAATGTTATCTCAGTATGACTGTGATAAGTGCTGGCAGGGGGCATTTTTTTCAGGGAGTGAGACTGTCCTTGTGTTGTCAATGTACTGCACAGGTAGCTAAGCAGAAGGAATTACACAAGCATGTTCACAATGCAACCAATATCACTGACCAAAAATAAACATGGTATTTAGACACATTCCAAAGTGTCAAGCATGATCTCAACCCAGGCACCTACTTGCTTTATTACTTGGCTTAATAATAATAGATACTAACTCAGTCCCTGAACCTCTCAAACATACTCTCTCCCCAAGACCTGACTGAGCTGAGAGGGGCTGCAGTGTTCTGCCCTTTGTTGGCAGGTCAATCTTGTGACACCAAAACTGGTGGAGCAAATCTGGTGCAGGGCACTGTGAGCAGCACTGGGCATTGGCATCCTATGGAAGAGAGCAGGGCCAGGCAATGCCAGCAGCTAGAAGAGGAAAGGAGTGGACCTGATGCAGAGTGAGAGCTCAGTCTTCCTTCTCTACCTCATCCTGCTGCCTGAGGACTGGAAGGGGAAGTGTGGATGCCTGCTGCCATCTCTGCCTTGTCAGCTGTTGCTGTTACTTCTTCCCATTCACCAGCAGTCAGTTTGCTTGTCCAGGACTATGGTATGGCCAATGCAAGCTATTTTATTGCCTACAGCCTCCCACACAAAGGAACTTCCAACATTACCAGCGTTTTGTTACTGGATTGTGTTGAAATGATTTTGGAGACTTGCCCTGCAATTCCACAGAGGTTTAAAGATCTGTATCTGACTTCATTATTTTGTCTGCCTTCACCACTGATGGAGAGCAGCAGATACTTCTCAGCTGTGAAGCAAGTAAAGTGAAACTCCCCTGGAAGTGCCTCTCTCTCTCTCCACCAACTATAGCAGGAATCTGGGTGATTGCCTCCGATGAAGAAGTCTGCTCTATAGACACCTAAAAGTAGATTTAATTGCACCTACATTGGAACATTTCAGATCTTTTGGGACATTCATTGTGAGCTGGTGCTCCAAAAGGATAGTTTCCCACAGTTCCTTTATCCTTTATGCCATCCCTGTGCTGGTGACTGAGGTGACTGAGCTACAGTACTTTCACCTAATTTGTCTGTGTTGGTACACCAGAATGAAGTCCATGTGGTGGACATCTACATAGAAACTGAGCATCTCAGCTCTGAAATAGCCAGTGGAGATTCATCACTCAATCCATTTGCTCTTACAGAGATGATTTGAGATATCTAATGGCATTAAAAAAAATCTGCATAGGACTGCCAGAGCTGATAGGGGAAGTGTGTGAGACTGGTGTGCTCCTGGAGTGCTCCCTGGAAGCTCATCAGGCTGCTCTGTGGCATCTCAAATGACATTATATGTTGATGTACAAGCAACTAAGGTGAGGCCCCAGGCCATTCACCAACCACACCTGAAAGCATTTCAATAGACACAGAAATAAGCACCTACATCCAATCAGCTAGTCCAGTCCTTCTGACCTTTTGGCTGCTTGGGAGCTGAGACATGTCAGCCAGCTCACATTTAAGTAGTAATCATTAGACATTTATATTTAGGTGCCTTTATCTGCAAGTTGCATTCTGTTCCTAAAGCAAGGTGAGAGTCATCTCACCTTTCTGGTGTGATCTTTGTGCTGTTTGTACATACCCACATAGACCAGCCATGCTTCTCCACCCTCCTCAGTGCAGCATGGGGCCACAGGCAACATTTCTTAGGCTACCTACCGCAATCAGCAGTGCTTGGGGGTCCTAAGAGCCTTGGAGTGTTTATTTTTTTTTTTTTTAAGCATAGCCCCATTTATTAGACTTTTGAAAGTACAGACTGTGTCTGATAACTGGTAACTCTCAAGGATTTCTCAGGTATTCTGGGAACTGCCAGACTTACTCCTTTCGTCTTTCCTTCTTTTTCCCTCCTAATACAATTTGACACGCTGCCTTCTGTGGGGTTTTGTGTGTCTATGTAAATGCAGGGAAGTAGCTGGCAGTCCATAATGTGTTCTGACGTGATGCAAATAGGCTGGCAGTGTCCAGTGACCTTTGAAAGCTTCTTAGAATGTTTTCCTAGACAGGTTGAGTCCCACTGAGCTGATGCTAAACTCTCCATCAGTTCTTCTTTCTTCCTCTTGTTTTTCACAGCTGTCTCACTAAGCCTGGGACCTAATTTAAAGTTAAGATTAATTTCAAAGTATCCTTTCCTAAGAAGCCCCAGGATTTTAGAATGAAATGGAAGTAGGAAGGATATGAGGAACTGTCCTAGGACTTCATGTGGCCCACCCTCAAGTGACTGCACTTTAGAGCTGCCTTTTACATGATGAGCCACTCATCTCTGTACTTCTAGGGGGTGTGCAAGAGAGACTTTCTTGTATGGGCTTTGTAGCAATCTCTATGTGGGATGTTCATAAGGGATCAGTACCATGAATTAAGACAGGGGCTCTGAAACAAACACACAAATAAAATTAACACGCAGATGAGGCAACCATGGTCAGCCAGACCTCAGCACAGGCATAGCTGCTTCCCCACTTCTGGGAAGGAGCACAACCTCCATGGGGTGGGAGCGATTTGCAGGTTTGAGGGCTATGTGTAGGGACTAAATGCTTGGTGTGGAGAATCTCTGATGCCAATTCCTTAATCAGGTTAATAAAATACTCCCAATGAGTAATATTTAAAATAACAGATGAAGTCATGAACTAGTTGGAGATACCCAGGGCTTTGGATGGGGTTGCACCAATAGGCGTGTCAGGCCAGAGGCACAATGTAGAGCAAGGGGGAATTTGTCATTGCCTTCATTCATTATTTTTTGGGGCCAGCAGTTCGGATAAAGTGACTCAGCACTCGTGAGCAGACAGAATTGCACCTTCAGAGAGCAGGGCTGGGCTGAGAGAGGCACCAGCAAAGCCCTTTTCAGAACAGGAGCCCATGGCTCTCACTGGCACGGGTGGGAAGAATGAACAGAGCAGACCCGACCATGCACACAGACACAGCACCCAGCAAGAGTCCCAAGGAAACTGGAGCTGGGGCTGGACTTTCAGTCACTTTGCTTCCAGATAACCATGGGTCCACATGCATCTCACCACCTCCTCGTCTTCCACCTCACAGGCAGTTAGCTGGCATCGAAAGCGTGCAAAACCACCAAAGGCTCGGAGAAGGGAGAGGACACGCTGCTATTCATAGCCACCATCCCCACCCACGGGTGCCAGGAGTCAGACAAGAGAGCACCTTATTCAGCCGCTTGCCTGAGCACCACTCAACCCTGTCCCAGGGCTGGGACAGGCAGTGGCTCCATCTCCACCCCGACGAAGGGGTGAGTGCCCCTCTGACGTCAGGAGGCCTTACTTCATTTCCTGGCACGGGGAGCGTATTTTCCTAGCCGTGTCCCGCCGGAGGAGAGGCGGTGGAACTGGAATAGGCGTGCTTGGCCACACCTCCTCAGCCCTCCAGCTGTTAAAGCTCCCAAGGAGGGCGAGCGCGGAGCTGCTGCCCGTCCGGGGCCACAGGAGCGGAGGTGACCGTCACTGGTGCACTGGGAACTTGCCTCTTCTAGCCGGAGCCTCCCTGTTGCCTTCTCCAGGCAGGACCCAGAAAGGTAATTCAAGGCAGTATCCTACAAGATCCAGGGCACGCTTGCCTGCTGCGGCTGGGCTGAGATGGTGTGCGAGAGCATGGCGCTCGGGGATAGGTGACCAGAGGCATGGAGTGCCACAGCAAACGGAGAATGCTTTCCACCCTTGACTCTAGCATGGGATTGCCAGCTGGATTATGGCAGACTTTCCTGGGAAATCATCTGAAATTCTTGGCTGGCTGGGTGTGTTTTATGCACAAGTATCAATGAGGGAGGAGGTTCCAACTGGAGGGAGAAGTCTCGGCGCTAAAGCAAGATCTGTGATTTGGGGTGAGCTGTGAAGCATAACCTCCCTTACACAGAGCACAGGGCCCATGGGGAACCACAGACACTCCTGCAAGTGCTGGATGAGGCAGACTCAGCTTCCGATGGGACAACTCTCATCCAAGAGACAGGACAGAGACCCTTTGTGCCTCATAGAGCATGTACCCTGGAAACAAAACAAACAGAAAAGGGAGTAAAAATCAGCACAAGTGGCCCAGATCTTCAAGGCAGTGAGATTTTTTTTTTTCTATTTTATTTGTTCCAAGAGCCATAGCAGCTGACTGTGGCAAGTATCACTTGCAGTAAGCACCAGTCAGTACACAAAGCTATGGGTGTGCTCTGTGCTGCCCTGAGGTCTCACACTGGCACTCCAGGCTCTCCATGTGCCCTGACAGCAGGCACTGGTCTGTATCTGACAGAGCTGTGAATAGATAAGCCAGTATGATCAGCAGTAAAAGTCTGTGGATATAACTGTAGCATTTGCTCTCCAAATTTTCAGAAAGATTTGTTACTTATTACTCACAAATGTCCAGATAACGCTCAGCTATTTGTACAAGAGATCATAAATCCTCAAAATTTTATGAACAACAGTTTGGGAAAACTGCATTTGTTATTCACTAATTCTGTTCTCTCCATGGGAGTTCAGAGTCCCTGCATATTTGAATAATTTGCATTTTATTGTAGCTATATTTTTTAAGAGCTGCACACATCTTCCTTTTACATAGTGAGGTTGAAAGCTGGAAAAAATATTCCACCCTTTATAGGCATATGTGGGGCTTAGAGTGATATTTTCCCCCTTTGCTCATCCTTTGATCAGATCAACAGTCATTTATTGAAGACTTAACCTATGCTCCCTAAAATCAGTTGGAAGGATTTCAGATCCAGTCTCATAACAAAGAGGAACCAAATGAGGCTCAACAAGGACAAGTGCAGAGTCCTGCACCTGAGGAGGAATAACAAACTGCAGCAGTACAGATTTGGAGGTGATCTGCTGGAGAGCAGTCCTGTGCAGAGGGACCTGGGAGTGCTGGTGGATAACAAGTTATCCATGGCACAGCAATGTACCCTTGTGGCCAAGAAGGCCAATGGGATCCTGGGGAGTATTAGGAAGAGCATGCCCAGCAGATCAAGGGAGGTTCTCCTCCCCCTCTACTCTGCCCTGGTGAGACCCCATCTTGAGTATTGCCTTCAGTTTTGGGCTGCCCAGTTTAAGAGGGACAGGGATCTGCTGGAGAGGTTCCATTGGAGGGCTACGAGGATGATTAGGGAACTGGACTACTACCTGATGAGGAGAGGCTGAAGGACCTGGGGCTTTATTAGTCTGGAGAAGAGAAGACTGAGAGGGGATTTAATATCTGAGGGCTGGCGGTGGGCGGGGACACACACGACACAGGCTCTGCTCACTTGCTCCCTGTGATAGGACAAGGAGCAGTGGATGTAAGTTGCAGCACAGGAGGTTCCACTTCAACACAAGGGGAAACTGTAAGGGTCACAGAGCACTGAACAGGCTCCCCAGAGAGGTTGTGGAGTCTCCTTCTCTGGAGACTTTCAAGGCTCATCTGGATGCATTCCTCTGTGACCTGAGCGAGATTGTATGGTCCTGCTCTGGCAGGAGGGTTGGACTCAGTGATCTCTTTGGGTCCCTCCCAACACCTGACATCCTGTGATCCTGTGAACTGCAGTGTGTTGTTCTGGAGGGAGAAAAGCAAGGCAAACGACACGATGAGCACTAAAGACAGACTAAGATTTGCAAGGTTAGCTTTTTTACTTTATACATCAGACAAGAAAGTCCTTAGTCTCCCAGTGTGGATCACCATTCAGGCCAGATTCCTCCAAGTTTCTTGCTGATACTGTATCTAAATTTCTGTTTTGAAAGCCTAACTGAGCACTTTGGTGCTCTCTAGAAAAGAGTACCTGTCTCCTGGGATCTAAATCACTCAATGCCTGTGTCATGGGCTACAAATGTCTAATGTCCTTGTGCAGTGCTTTCTTCATATGCTTCAAGCTCCCAAGGAAATAGGTAACTCAACTGCCTTTGGCAATGAGCAGAGCTCACCTGAAAATCCCTCTTATCCCCTGGCAAGACAGGCTTAAAGCAGGGTTACACAGCACTGAACTCCTTGTGATGAGACAGCAGGAATGTGCTGGGTGTATTAGAGACCTTGTCCATCTTTGACTCATGGACTCCTCAAGCAGTAACTTGATGGTTACTTTTCATGCAGTGAACAACACTAACACTGACATGTCAGGACTTCAGCTAACATAAGACAATATCCTGGGGAGGAGACTGAGGTCTTTGAGACAGTTCTTATTGCTGTGCTACCATGAAGAAGAAGGAATGTAAGTTTAAGGCTCATGGTTGGTAGCCTGTATTTGCTGTTTAAGTTGACCTGAGAATAGCTGTGCTGAAGGCATCCAGGTTAGTTATCTGTAGGATAAAAGGCAGTTAAAGTTCCCTTTCGTTCATACTCATGAGTAAGAGAAAGTAAAAGATGGAAAAGAAAGAGTAACAAATTAGCTGTTCAGCATTGCTCATCTCTGAACCTTACCAGTGCAGGGCACTAATGTCATTTGAACTTATCAAAAGAATGCAAACGCTTTTATGACTAACAGCTGCTCTTGTATCACAAAAGTGACAAAGCAGCTCAGTGTCTGTGCTGAAGGGCACCAAGCTCATGCTTGAGAACCTGTCTCCACCTTCTCCCTGCTCCTCATGCTCCTATGATACTGCACAACGACAGGCATGGTGCAGAGGACTTGCAAGGTGAATTGTCTCCTAAGGGGCTCAGCTTGCACTTGATAGACAGCCAATGCCAAACAAGGGGATGGCTCTGCTCACACACCTCTATGTCCTGGTGATAATGTGATACTGTGACGCTGCCATGTCCTTGCCCAGTGGAGTGGGAATGGAGGTCTGTCCTGCCTCTCCTTCCCCACTGCTGGCAGCATCCCAGGGCTTTGATATAACAGCTTGTGCCTTTTCTTCTTCTACAGCTTTGGGGAATCATTTCACAGGGAGGCTGTTCAAGAAGGCGAGAGGATGACAACGTCACCTCCACGAGGCTGCGGCAACATCAGTGATGACTATTACCTGCTCTGTGACACGGAGAAGGCATGGGGGATTGTCCTAGAGTCGTTGGCTGCAGCTGGTGTCCTCATCACCATTTTCCTCATCTGCTCACTTTTCTTTCTCATCTGCAAAGTCCAAGACAACAGCAAGAGGCACATGATCTCCATCTATTTCTTCTTTCTCTTAGGCACACTTGGCATTTTTGGTCTCACTTTTGCCTTCATCATTAAGCTCAATGCCACGACTCGCCCTACTCGCTTCTTCCTGTTTGGAGTAATCTTTGCTCTCTGCTTTGCATGCCTCCTCACCCATGCCTGCAACCTCACCAAGCTAGTGAGAGGAAGAAAACCCTTCTCCTGGCTAGTCTTGCTGCTCCTCATTTTTTCCTTTGGCCTGGTGCAAGTGGTGATCAACATTGAGTACTTAGTCACCATGCTGGTAAACCAGAGAAACACATTTCTGGATATGTCTCGAGAGGATACTAACAAGGACTTTGTCATGCTTTTGATCTATGTGCTCTTCTTGATGGCCCTGACCTTCTTGATGTCCATGTTCACATTCTGTGGGCCATACAAAAGCTGGAAAAGGCATGGGGCACACATCTTTGTCACTGCCCTGTTTTCAATTGCCATTTGGGTAGTGTGGATCACTATGCTTACAAAAGGCAACACAGTTTTAGAGAAACCCAGCTGGGATGATCCCACCATAGCCATTGCTCTGGTGTCCAATGGATGGATCTTCCTGATTATGTATATTGTCCCTGAAATTTGTTTCCTCACTGCTCCTCTGAGGCTGGAGGACTATCCTCCAGAAAATAACTTCTGCCAACCCAAGTTCATAAAGCAGACAACTGGAGTGGACAACCATGCCTACACCCAAGATGAAATTGTGCAAGGTAGGATGAAATGAGCAACTCCACTGTCCCCTAGCCCTAATCATGTGCACCACTTAGGAGCTAAAGAAAAGCTTTGAAGAGGATGGATAATTTAGAGATAGAAAAGAAGCATCAGACTGATGATGAAACTTCATAAATACAAGCAAAAGGGAATCTCCAGACAAGAGGGAAAAGAATAAGGACCAATGCAAAGCCAAAGATATGTAGGAGGAGTGACTGAGTAGGAGACTTTCTGTGTGTCAGGGCTGAGGCATAGCTCCTTACAATTCTGTTATGTCTGGAAAGTCCACGTAAAAAATCAGGATTTATTTTGTTTTGTTTCTCAGCGATGCTCCAGCTCTTCAGACCTCTCCAGGTTATACCTTGGAGATTATTTATTCCAGTTCTAATCTGGTTATCCATTTAAAAATGAACCCATCCAAGGACATCTTACTTTTCTGTATGAGTCTCATGCCTACTTGGACAAGGGTTCCCAAATCTGTGGGTAGGAGATGTGACTGCACTGCCTGTGGGTCTGCTGCTGAGATCACATGTATCCCCTGGAGTCAGGCCTCCAGGTTGTAAAATAATAGCTTAGATGGGCTGTGATCTCCCAGGGAACACCACAGAGAGGGTCTTGTGCATTCGAGTGGGAGGGATTTGGCTGGTGATGATGACAGTAATTGTGAGGCAACAGATGTCTAAACTCCAAGGCCACCTATGTCCTACTATTTACAATACCATTCATTCCTGCTTTCAGGAATATTTAAAAAGTCACCCTTGGATTTTAACCCATTCCTGCCTGCATATTGTGCAGTCTAAAAGCAGCTGCTAATGTAGCCACAGGCCCTTTGAATCTCTCTTTGTATGATAGTTCCGAGCTACCATATAAAACTAACTTACTTTCTACCTCTCTTGTCTTGTGACTCAGGAGGCACAGGAGATCTCAGCTACTCCCCATACTCTTCTCACTTTCAGATGAAGGTAAGTTCATGCTCCCCTTCACCCATTTCACCACAAGCAGGCTATTGTTCAGGCATTGAAGGGAACGAGAGCAGGCAAAGAGAGCTATAGACCAGTGGCCACAGGCCAATGCTTTGTATGGAGCTGGATGATGTGCTCGTGGAAATGCCTGTAGCTGGACATAAGGAGATGGAGTGGGGGCCAGGGCAAAGTCTGAAGTTGTGGTTTTCAGTGCTTCTGGATGTGACATTGCATACAAAGTCATCTCTTTGAACACAGTTTCTGCAGTAGACTCTGCCCTTTCCCCAGGAGATCATGCTCCTTTTCCCAACCCATGCAGTCACTGACAGTTGCAGTGCTGATCCAGAGTGGGCACTCTCTGTGTCCTCATGTCCGTTCACCAGTCCTCTCCTTCAGATCACAGCCTGGCCAGATCTAATAGCTCACACCTTGTTCCCACATATACTTGGGTGACATGTTTCCATTGATCACACTGATCACACTCTCAGGAAACTTTCATTTCTGTTTCTCCCTCCTCCCTTTTGCTTTACTTGTTGGAGTTTTTAAACCCACATGCTATTACTTCTCTCGAATTTTGAAAGGTAAAGACTTTTGTGCTTTCTTTACAGACCATTGAACCCCAAAATGATTTCTCCATCCCTCGAGCCAAGGCCCGGACAAGCCCATACCATGACTACACTGGTGGTAAAGGACCCATGTAGCAGGTGTGCAGCAAGCAAAGAGACTAAGTGCCTGTCAGCAAGGGCGTGGGGAATGGGCCACATGATGATGGATGGGTTATCTGGCAGAAGAGATAATCAACCCACAATGACATAAGAGGAGAGGGGTCCTCTTTTCTCTGCACAAGCGCCCTTGTAGACCCCTCTCATTCCTCAAACACAGCTTTCAGACACTGCTCTAGCCATCCTGTCCCCACTCACTTTCTCTGTGGAATGGAGCTCCTGACAGAGGAATGTGCTGGGAAGAACCTGTCCTGGCCTATTTTCATCAGGAATGCTGCAGTGCTAGAGCAGCAGGAAGATCACCAGCCAGGTCTGCACCTGGCTCTATGCCAGCCAGGACTCACTTTGATCATCTCATGGAGACGCTTGCACCCTGTATCTGATGGAAGAAGAGGCATGAGCAGGAGCATCATCCCTACACATGCACACTCCTGCCCACCTGTGAACACACCTCAGGTACTACCAAGGATAACCCTTCTCTATCCACCATTACTTTTGTACCCTCTCCCTGCCTTTTTTTGTTTTTTCCTCTTCATATTGTGGTAGTCTAAGGCTTATTGGAATATGCCAATTAGTGAAATCAGGACTTCCAACCCCTTCTTCATCACCAAGAGACCACAGTGAAGAGGGGGAGGAAAATTTAGAAACACAAAAATACCTACATCTGTTTGCCCTGACACATTTTTTTTTGATTTGTGCTCTAGCATCAGCCTCCCTCCTAGCTCTAACTTCTGACCACATCCTCCAGCTGAGCTCCCCAATTTCAGAAACCCTCCCTCCCCTCCCACCCCAGCCTGTGCATCCCTACAGACAAACCCTCTTCCATGCAGTTGCTTGCAATACCCCAGTGGGATTTAAGCCCATGCACCTTGGAGCTTTGCCTCTTCCAGAGTGTCTATGGCCTTAACACAAACATTTCCTAAGTAGCCAGGTTATGGAGGGTGGGCACCCTTCTTCCCAGGAATGAGTGAGCATGTACATATGTGTGTGTGTCTGTGTGTGCTGTGTGGACTGCACCCTGGCAATGAGTCTGCAGAGCTGAATCACTCTGTAACCTGCTTTGCATTTGGTAAATAGCTCTCCAGGATATTTCATATGTAAAAACACAGAGCTCTCCAAGTGGGTGTGTATGGTACACTGGTGTCCAACACAGCTATGTATTTATTTAGTACTTTGTATGTGGAATATTTAATTAATAAACCCCCAAACAGCCTGACTACGAGAGATTGGTGTTCTTCCTCAACAATGTGATTCCTCTAACAGCTGGTGGGGTGGCAACAACAGGTCTCCATGAGTTGAAGTGGGCCACTTGGGGGATGACAGCTGTGGGGAAAATGGCAAAGAGATGCTGGCTTTTTCAAAGCTGTTGCTGTGGATCAGAGATTAGAGACCAGAGACCTTATAGCTGCATTTCAATATCTGAAGGGCACTTACAGGAAGGCTAGGGAAGGACTGTTTAGAAAGGCTTGTAGTGATAGGATGAGTGACAATGGTTTTAAACTGAAGCAGGGTACATAAGGAGAAAGTTCTTTACAATGAGAGTGGTGAAATACTGGAACAGGTTGCTCAGAGATGTGGTTGAGGCCCCATGCCTGGAGACATTTTATGGGGTCCTGAGCAATCTGATCTAGTTGGAGATGTCACTGCTCACCTCAGGGTGGGGTTGGACAAGGTAACCTTTGAGGGTCCCTTCGAAACTGATGCAATCTGTGAGTCTGTTTGTGGGTGGAGAAAAGGTTTAGTAATTTTCTTGGGGAGGAAAAAAACCCAAAAGTAAGCTGGCTCAATATTAGAAGTGCTTAAGAAATGAAGTACTATAAACATAAGCCAGAACAAGCAAATGCAGGAGGAAGGATATGATCTTTTCATCACTGTGTGTGTCTGCTGTGCCTGTACCCCTTAATTTATCCAATTGTCTCTTGGTGAGTACTGGCATAATCATGAATGGAAAAGGAATTTGCATTTCAGCTAGTAGAAGATGTCTTTCTTATGTTCTGAACACATGTATTATTTTTATCTGAAAACTGAAACAGTATCAAAGCAAAATGATGATGATGATGGTGATAATATTTTTTTTAAAACTCCTGGTGGTACAAGGCTGTGATCTTCCATTTTAAAGGCTTCCTCTCCCATGAGCTTTTATGTTATGCTACCATATATCCATATGCTCCTGGCAAGCAAAACCCCTTCATCAGGCACAGTGCTGTCTAGAGTATGCCAGGCTGGGCCTTCTCTGTTTTGCCCAGCAGCACTAAAGGGCAACACAGGGACATTTGGGTCTTCTTGAATCCCTTGGCATGAGAAATTGCCTCCCTAGGCATTGGTTTGAGGTGCATCACAGGACATCTATCCTCACCTCTTCCTTTCCCTTCACCTACACAGTTTGACCTATGTAACACAGAGGATGGGAGACAAAACTCAAGCATGGTTAATTGGCAAGGTTGTATGTGAGGCCATGGTGGAAGTTACTGACTTGCAGACTGAAGGTTGAAGGAATGTGCTTGAAACAATTTTGAACTTTCAAGAAATTAGGTTTTCAAGCTATTGTGGTGCCATTGATGGCTTGGCTGTAGCTAGAGTATGTCCCAGGAGAAGCCAAAAATATGTTAAAGCAGAGCTGGCTGCCATGCTTCAGTGCAGTCTGGCAAAGCAAAGGGACACACTAACGCAAGAAAAAAGAGCAAAATGTGCTCTTATCATAAGTGTTTTCCACATCCCAGACACTTATCAGCCCCTTCACTGACTGCCACAGTTTAGAAAGTGCCTCTTAAATGCACCTTGGCCCGAGAAGCAGCAGAACTAGGGTGGATGGGGGATAGCATATTCACTCCCATTGATCCAGGACATGGAGAATTTCTTGATTACTTGGTTGTTGCTGTGAAAACTACTTGGCAGAGAGTGAAAATCTCCTTCCACAGATTTACTGTGCCTTTTAAAGTTGTTTGTTTTGTTTTTTGTTTTTTTTAAACCTCTGTAATGACACAAAAACTAATCTTGCCAGAGTTATCTTGCACTTGTTGAATATTAAGGCAGCTTTGGGTGAAGGCTGAATTAAATGCCAAATTAAATACAAAATTCTGTGGAACTTGGCACTGTTGGGAAAGAGGCAGTGCCACTCTGCAGGCTTCTCACACCTTGGAAAGTTTCCTTTTCTCATAGAACTGAGCTTAAACCAAATCATCTGAGCAGTTAGTCACACACATCCCAGGAAAATCCTAAACTGGTGGGGCCAGACAGGCTACACCTAAAAGGAGCAAGTGACTGGAGGAGGCAGGAAGGTTTCCTGATCCTTGTGTTGTTCTTTTATTAAATCTGTCCACTGGAAGAAAGTAAACCCAGTAAGGCTCATTCCTACTCTCTCCTGCAAAGGGCTCGCTTGGTGGTGGGGGGTTGCAGATCCACTCCCTTTAGGTCCCTCTGGTTTCTAGTCCTTCCTCTCCTTTTTCAAGGAAATCAGAGCACTAGAAATGTACACATTGGAGAAAGGTTGGCACAGAGCACAACTGGATTATGAAAGCAGCCAGGATTATTGGGAGGTGAGATAAACTCAGCTGAACTTCAGGTCAGCAATGTCATGGGAAAATGTCAGAGAATGGCAGAGGCACTGCTGAGACCTGGGACCTTCAGGGTCACCAACCCACAGTCCTGCCAGGGCTGTAGATGTCCACATGCCCAGCCAGGCATGGTCACAGAGGGTGCAATAAACCCTGGAAGCACAGGCCCAGACCAGGTGTGCCAGGGCCTGAGATGAGGATGGACCTTGCTGGAGTCAGCTCCCAAGGATCTGCAGCTTTCAAAAACATACCCCCTTTTGGCAGATGGTGCTGGCACCACCCAGCCTACACAAAGTGTTTCTTTGGGAGGGTTTCATGCTTTCCCCACAAGCACCGTGGGTCTTACTGTGGCATGAGTGGTAAATGGGTCTCCTTTCCTCAGCTGGGTTAAGAGATGCCAGAGACTGGTTGTAGGCAGGAAAGAGCACATTGCCAGTCAGTGGGGCTGCAGTTGGATTGCATTTTCCTTCAGGCTCTGGAGGCAGAGCTTTCCTGTCTGCCAGGCTGACCATGAACCAACAAAGCGAGTGTTGGTTTCCTGGGGTGGCAGGGGGCAGTTACATAGATTGAGGAGCCCTTGACAACTTATGAGCCCCTTGAAAGTGTAAGCCCTTGCACTCTCAGCTTGTTCTGAAGCAAGTGTTGAAAATTTGTACCCTCACTGTCCAGCTCCATGTAGGTGATGAGTCACTGGCAGCTACCTCTATTTCTCTTCCTCAGGCACCCCCTCAGCTGCCGCCTGTCCCCTCCCTGATTCAGTAGTCAACACAAAGCACAGTCAGTGACTCAGGCTGTGCCTGACTAATTGGGGCTGGCACAGCCTCGTGTACCCATCACTTCAGGATTGCAGGGTCAGAGGATCATTCTAATCAGATCTGCTCCCCAAGGAGCAGAATCACAGGGCCACATCCTAGGTGTGGCAACTGTTGGCCCAAGTGTACATGGTGCTCCTTTGCCAAAGGTGACCGTGCCCACAGCAGGTTTCTTAGCTTACACTAGTCTCCTCAACACACACTCCCCAGGCAGAAACTGGCTTTGCAGGGTCTTAAAGACAAACATGAGACCTAAAAGCTGCCAGTGTGCAAATCACATGTGGGTAACAAATGGGATGCCTCTTGCTCTCTTCTGCCCTAAGCTCCCTTCAAAGGGTAAGCTCCCACACGTGCAGGGAGATGGCCATTCTGAGAAGCCACAGGGTTCCTCCTTATTTCTAATTCTTTCTTGTACTTTAGTAAGTTTAGCAGAATTAAAGAGCTACACAAAGGTTTTGGTCAGATGGTATGTCTAGAGATGTCCAGCCCAGTTTCTGCCTTGAACAGATTTCATCTCAGAGCTAGACTATGCTGTCAGAGCCTTGTGCAGGCAAGCTTTGAATATCTCTGAAGGCAGTAATCTCACAGCTTCTTGGGCCTTCCCTGCTCGGGTCTGATCTCCCTCATTGGGATTTTTTTAAACTTGTCTCTAACCAGAATGTCCCTTGCTACAACTTGTCTGTCATTCATTGTCCTTTCGCTGTGCACCTCTAATGAAAGCCTTAGCACCATTTATTTAATACATAGCCTCCATTTACTTATTAGACAAGAGGAGCTGGACCCTCTTAGCCTTTCTTCTCATGGCTGAGCAGGTCTCTCAGCCTCTCCTCCTGCCAATATGCTCTAAGCAGCCCCCAGCTGTCTCAGTGGCCCAGCCTTCCAGACATTCCACTCGATGAAGCTCTGTTGCAGAGCCCCAAACCAGCCGTAATACTCTATAGATATAACCCCACAAGTGCTAAAGGAAGGGGAGTAACCAGTGCCCTCACCTTGTAGACTTCACCCTTACTCATGCTGCACAGTATGTTGTTGGTGTACATTGCCATAAGCATGCACCACTGGGCAATGCCCTCTTTAGATAAATTTTCCCCAGCACCAGTTACTCCCTTTGCCCTGGAGGAGCTTGTGTGGTTACAAATAGACGTGACTGAAAGGTCTTGAGCTTTCGTGGCCAAGGCCACTGCAGCAGCAGGGTCTTTGCCAGCATATGCCTGCTTTCTGAGGGTTCTGAATGCAAAGTGGAGGTGTGCCTGCTGGCAACTAGCC
This sequence comes from Ramphastos sulfuratus, assembly GCA_013399055.1. Classification (NCBI taxonomy): domain Eukaryota; kingdom Metazoa; phylum Chordata; class Aves; order Piciformes; family Ramphastidae; genus Ramphastos; species Ramphastos sulfuratus. The sequence goes on along the minus strand of WBNM01024523.1, from coordinate 453,762 downwards.
TTGAATACCAGTTAGCCTGCATCAGTCCACTCAGGCTATGATGAGTGTCCTGTCGGTGACCAGCTGTTCTCAATGAACCTGTGCCCTTACTGGGTCACACCTTTCTTTGCTGCTGCACTAAGCAATGCAGGACAGGGACTGTGGGAGTTCCTCCTGTGGCTCCTTTCCCCAGTCTGGCCAACTTTATTCCTTTGTGCCTGAAACTTGTCCTATCTGCTCTCCCTGCCTGCAGCACACTCACCCTTTTGTACCCAGTACTGTCCTGTGTGGGATCCTCTCCCTCCCTTAAAGTCAACATGCCCTGCCACCCGCAGTTTCTAGGGAGATCGGTGTTTGCTTTGCCTTTGCTATGGTGACGAGCGAAGCACCATGCTAGATACGAGAGCCATTATCTGCAAAAAGCTTTCTGAAGTGCCAGGCATCGAGCAGGAGCTGCCCTGGCAGCCAGGCTGATCTTATCTGGATTTATCTCCGCAGTTAGTCAGGGCTTCACCTGGCTGAGCGGTTTCTCCTATCAAGCCTGTAACAGGTGCATTTGAGGAGCAAGCAAAGGCTGTGGCTTACAAAATGGGCATCTTGTTCTCCAATGAATTAGTCAAGAGCTGAAACAGAATGCTGTGCCTCCAACATATGGTGCTGTCTGCTGTTTCTCCCTGAGAATGATCCACAGTGAGGCTCAAATGCTGCAGCAGAAGTATGAAGAAATGCTGAAAATTTTGGATGAGATTACAATTATGGGGTGAAAGTGACCTGGATAGCATCTTTGACTCTGGTGCTGCTCCTTGCTCAGTGCTGNGTCCCTTCCCAGCTTCCTTGTAGGTCCACTTCAAGTACAGGAAAGTTGCTCCAAAGTCTCCCCAGAGCCTTCTCTTCTCCAGACCGAACAATCCCAACTCTGCCAGCCTGTCTGCATAGGAGAGAANTGCCACAAATCAGCTTGTTACTGGTTTGGACCTGACTGAACACACATGTGTTTGACCCTCAGAAATCAGGCACCTTGGTGTTGCTCAGTGTCAGTCATGCCAGGATCCCTCCATAATTAAAGCACGGACACAGACTGGTCCCCCTGGACAAGATGCTTTCAGTATCTGCATGTCCAGATCAGTGGGACACATTCCACTGGGTTCTTTGTGGCAAGGATGAAAGCAACATGAAGGAGGCTGGGTTTAGAATCACAGAATGCATTGAATTGTAAGGGACACTTGAAGGTCATCTTATCCAATTCCCCTGCAGTGTGCAGGGACACCTCCAACTAGATGAGGTTGCTTAGGGCCCCAACAAGTTTGACCTTGGATGCCTCCACCACATCTTTGGGCAACCTGTTGCGGTGCTCCACACCTCCCCCCACCTCCCCCACCCCAACCCCCGTAAAGAACTTCTCTGTAATGTCCAACCTAAGTCTACCCTGATCTAGTTTAAAACCATTGCTCCTCCTCCTGTCATTACATGCCCTTGTAAATAGTCCCTTCCCAGCTTCCTTGTAGGTCCACTTCAAGTACAGGAAAGTTGCTCCAAAGTCTCCCCAGAGCCTTCTCTTCTCCAGACCGAACAATCCCAACTCTGCCAGCCTGTCTGCATAGGAGAGAAGCTTCTGCCCTCTGATCATCTTTGTGGCCCTCCTCTGGACGCGCTCCAGCAGATCCATGTCCTTTCTGTGTCGAGGGCCCCAGTTTCAGATTTCTGGGTCGTCAGAGGAAGCAGAGATTGTCGGTTGCGAGGCGCGGCCGCGGGCAGCGCTGCCGGCAGGAGTTTGACCCTCGGGGGACTCCTCCTGGCGTTCCCCTAAATGACCGCGAGGGGGCGCCCTTGTCACGCCGAGCCTACAGCTGCCGCTTTAGGTCCTCCTGCCGCAGGCTGCCCCTCGCTGGGGTCAAAGCAACAGACGCTGCACTCCGTCTTGTAAGTAAAAGCAAAATTAAACCAACCTATCTACATATCGTGAAAGTGTTAAACATTAAAATAATTTAAAACAAAAGTTATTTCATGGCCTTTCACTGAACTTTGGTAAAATCTGCAGTTTTGCTTCCATGAAATGATTTGACTCAGCATGTTCCAATATAAAAAAACAAAACAAAAAAGCAACGAATCGCCCTGAAACCCAAAAGCAACTAAAACTTTCCAGCCTAAAAATGGGAGCTTCTTTTTCCACTGTGACGATCAGCTTGTTTAATACAGCAATACAGAAAGCTCATCTCTGAAACAGTTTTATTTTAAGCACAGTTTGGTTGGATTTCAGCTAACCTCTTCCTGAGAGGCTGCTGGAGAGAAATCGCTGCCTGGAGAACCTCCTGCTCAGCCTTGGTGAGGTGCTTATGGGCAAGGAGGATCTGTCAATGTCCTGGACCCTGGGTGCCAGGCTCTTGATGCTCCATGCAGTCATGGGAGATGGAGAGTCACTGAGGACAAGTGGGCATGTTTCTGGTAGCCTGACTGTCCAGACAGCTTACAGCTCAACAGCTTCCACTCACCATCCTGTCCAGCCTCCTAGATGGTGGCCACCAAGTACCTCAGCCTGCCTAGGTGGGACTGTGCCAGTCAGCAGGTCAGAAGATCCCCAGTGTCAGAGCCAATGATGCCTATTAATTATGTGGACAGGGCAATTTTATTACACAGAGAACACCACAAGGAGCTGCAGGTAGATAACATGACCTCGATAACATTACCTCTTGTCCTTTCTTCATACCCATCACTACCATCCTCACTATATATATATACATATATCAAGGCTGTGTTGTAGTTTCCCTTGTTATACCCAAATTTTTGGATTTAAAGTGGCAAATGATTTGTGTAAGATGAGACCGTGTCAGAGGCAGGACTAATTAATTGCCTAGCTCTTCAGTGCAAGTTGCCTTACAAGTAGATGTAGTCACTGATGCAAGGATGTGTATGCTGATTTGAAGGGGAAAGGACAGAAAAATGTATGAATTTATCTACTTGGCTCTACTGAGTAGTCTGTAGGCAAGATGAAAGCATAAGGATTTTTCCAGCATGACAGAGCTATCTGTGACCTTCTGGCAGCATGGCAAGATGTTGTGAAACAAGAGTCTGGTGGGCCAGGATAAGTTCAGTTCTCCACAGAATAGGCAGCTGCTAGGCTACTGGAAGGACTGTGGCTGCTGGAAGGACTGTGGGGCAGTTACAATGCTGCTTCAGATAACCTGGGAGCTGCCTCTGCAGCTCTCACATCATCACAGTGTTGGTGTCACCCTCCCTTCTGCCCTGCTCCTGTCGTAAGGAGGACAATGGCTCTGCCAACCACTGTGCTTTAGTGTGTTCTCTGAAAGACCAACTAAAACCTGTCCCCTGTGAGGATGTGAAATGTAGCTCCCCATTTTTCTGTGGCGTGGAGATCTTCAGTAGCCAGGTGGGGGCACTGCGTGGACAGCCGTGGACAGCCGGTCCGTTTTCTCCTGAGTTACCCAGAACGCCACAAGATACATCCCGAACCATTTACAACCTATTTAAGGAGTTCGAATGACTTCACAGCAGATCAGTGCTTCGCATCTTGGTGGTGATCACATTTTTCATCCAATAGGAGGAGTCCTAAATCCAGATTTACCAAGGTGTCCAGCCCTGGCTGTAGCTACAAGTGCTTCTCTCCAAATCCTGGAGACAAGCAGAGCAGGAGGAGGGGAAAGTCCTCTCTCTGGAAGATCCATTAAGGCATCTTGCCTTTTGTTGAATATCATTTGCCTTTATTGTCTGATGGTAATCTCTCAAAGTGGAAGGAACTTTGTCTATATTGCATGAATGAGGAAATGCTGAGAGAAGCTGTATGCTCCTTTACAGGGTCCCAAAGAGATGAAACCCTTGATAGTGTCTCGCCTGATTTCTCTTTCATAGTGCACTCTTCAAATGTAATCAGCTTTTGGAGTATGCTCTGCCTCCAACTGTGCATACAATACTCACATTGAAATTAATAAAAGCACAGTGATACATCTGAAATGAAAATCTGGGACAAAAAAAAAAAAAGTTACATTTTTGCTGGTAAAATCAATGACAAAAGTTTCTTTGGTTTCAGTTGTCACTTCAGAGGCACCCACCCACATGTCTAAGGCTGAAAGAATCATTTTAATGGGTATATATCTGTCTTAGCAACAGCCTAAGAAATAAAAAGAAAAAAATGAACTTTGAAAATGTTTTATACAGGGAATTTAGAAATATTTCTGTGGCTTCCCTCTTACCAGAGATTTGCTGTTGTGTTTAACCCCACTGCCTCAACCCCCATTCTGAACTGGAAAATGGGGAATTGTTTGTGATTGATGGAATCATCATAATGCATGCAGACAAAGTTCTGGATCTGAATTTGTATTTGCAACCTCTGATCTGGTATTTAGTAATTCTTCTATTTCATTTTTGCTCTGTCTGTTGAATTGCTAATAGTCCTATAGGAGCTCTTTCACATTTTTCCTTCTGTCATACAAGCAAGATGGGGACAAGGTCAAGAGCAGATTTCCACCGTGCTGTGATGACTGCTCACCCACACACCCAGGTGAGTTGCTTTGTCACTCAGAGAAGAGATTGAAACCTGGGCTGATCCAAGGCAGACTCAAACCACTGTGCCCCCGTTCCTCTCCATGTAATGGAGGTGACAGATGGATAATGTGCCTGCAGTCCCCTGGCTTGACTCAGAGGTGACTGAGGGGAAGCTGGAGGCTGAGCCACACCAGCTCCTGCAAGCACACATCATCTCATGCATGAACAGACTGGGTCCACAGGGCAGTGATGAACACCAGCCCCAAGTGGCAAGTGCATCATTTAACTTGGGAGCAGGGGCTAAGCACAGCACAGCTCCTGGATCTTTTTCCATTTTTCTTAGCATTAACTCATGTCATTAGGTGTTGATAAGGTGAAGTGAAGCAGCAAAAGATCTCAGACCTGAAACTGTCCTGATCTCTTTGTAAGGGTGGAATGAAGAGAGACTGGTGAAGGGCTGGTCAGGGAGACTGTGTAAAACCTCTTGGCTCACCCCTCCTAGGCAGTGGGCGATACAAATACCAAGTGACTTCAGTCATTGGACCTAGTCCCTGTAGATGCAGTGTCCTCTTCCCACTGCTCCATGCAGTTGCTGTTGACTACTGTCACAGCAGAGGAGCATTGATCCTTGACATGCTCCTGACCTTGCAAATCACTCTGCATACAGACTACTAAATAACTTCTTGCATAATCAAAGAATCATAGAATCATAATTAGCCTCTCCATCTGTTAAAAGGGCCTGAGCCCCAGCAAAGCTCTTACTAACAGCTGGTTTACAGGACAGAGACAACTAAAGAGAACAGGACAGTCCTTCTGAGCAAAGCAGCCTTCTTCAAAAGGAACAGTATTATCAGGTGTAAAGTCAGTGGGGTTTGAGGTCTCTTCTTGAAGGAGAGGACCAGCCCTTTCAGCTGGCGTTGATCATTTGCTTAAATGGAAATCTCTGTAGTAAGAAACAAGCCCCCCCCCCCCAAAAAAAAAACAAAACAAAAACCAAAACAAACAAACAAAAAAACCCCACAAAACCAAACCAACCAACCAACCAAACATGATCCCAGGGGATGAAGCAAAGGGGTGATTGGGATAGGCTTCACATTCAGACTGTCCTGTCCTCCTTGGCACTGACTGAATTGCAGCCCAGGCACAGGAGCTGCATGCAGCCCACGCTGACAGCTGAACTCCAAGCTTTCTGTGGATTCCACATCCAGGTCCTGACAATTTGCCTTCTTCTATTGTATTAGCTATGTGAAGAAAGCAGAAGTTTTCCAGAAGAAGCTTCATGCCTGCCACCACTTCTATGTGAAATCAGCCAGCAGCAGCTTTCCACAGAGATTTTGTAAGAGAGAGGAAGTCTTGGGTTAGAGACACTCGGTTGAGGATTTCTCTGGCTGCAGCTCTGCCATGGAGAAGCTCCTGATCCTTGTCTCATGAACTGCACCAGATCTGCAATCCTGAACAGACAGCAGGGGTATGAGAGTAACTTCTAGTCAGGCAGAGAGACCTCCTGTCTCTGCAGGCAGGACAGCCAAGACACAGCTCCCTGCACTCACACCATACATCCTTCAGTTACACTATGGCCTCCTACTTAGCCTCCAGCTGTTACCCTAGTCAAGGGGAGGGAAAAGGCAGGAGATGTAATCCTATCACCTTGTGCTGACAGTGAGCATTCATCCTTTGCAGCTTCCTCTGAGCGCCTGTAGCACTAATTTTCTTGTCTTAGCTCTGCCCAGCTCTGCAGGTGAATTTTTGAAAGCGCTGTGAACTGAGTGTACTTCCTAAAGGTCGGAAGAATGAGGACATTATTTACTTTGGTTGTCAATGGGCATCAAATGGTGTGAAAGAAATGTATGCTTCAGCTTCATCACTATCTGGGACCAAAATAACAGATAAAAGGAGAAAATCAGTGGGAGTTATCATTATATGGAGTTGCCATGGAAATAGCATGAGAGAACTCAGAGGAGAGCTAGCACATGTCTCCAGGAGGGCATAAATCTCCTGCTAGCCTCACTTTTTTTATCACATTAACAGGCAGTATTTCTTGCTTTAGCAAGAGGTGGGAAAACATCAAAGCACAGCTCTGGTGTTTTTGTCTATCCTTTGATTTCTCTGACCAAGACCTCTCTGACCCCTCAAGAAGCAGAAAGACAAACCTGTAAAGAAATAAGGAGTATTAATTTGCTTGGCCTAACTTGCCTAGCATTGGTAGCTAACTGTACCGAAACCTTGGGCTGCAAGCTGTGAATCCTCACCTAGATAAGCAGAACTTTTACTTAGTTAAGTAAAAAGAGCCCAGAAGCCAGTTTGAGGTGGAAGATAAGGAAGCAAGAAAGATCACTACACACATCAGCAAAAGCTGCAGCCCACCTAAAAACCAAATGAGGAATGGGAAGACCCCAGACCCTAATATTACTACTGGCAGAACTGTCACGAGCGGGGTGGAGAATTTAGATTGCAAAGGTGTAACTTCTTTAACAAACCCTAGTGCTACTGGAAAGTTGTCCTGGGAACCATTTGATAATTTCAGTCAAATAATGCTAAGAGAGAAACCAGGTTGGTTTGGTTTTTGTTTTGTTTTTTTTTCCCCAGAAAATAGTTATTGTGAAACCATGCCAAAAAAAAAAAAAAAAAAAAAAAGAAAAGAAAAGAAAAAGAAAATTTTAATTTTCAAGTGTACTTCTTTTTCAAATTAAAATCTCATAGTCCATCAAAAGGATTTTTTTGAATGCTGATCTCTAAGGGAAGACATTACAATTTAAATGGTCTCAGGATCTCAGCGAGGTTGCTGCTTTGTGCTGTTCCAACCATTCTGGGAAGCCCATTTTATTCTACCCTCTCAGCTGTCAAATCCTACTTTGAAACTGCCTCATTGCCCTGGTCAGGACAGGACAACCATCTCTGTTCATCCACTAGGTCTTGAGATTCCACGAATACAGCTCTGAGGTGTGATGTTGTGTTGGACTGGCATCCTCCACCACACACATCCAGTTCTCCACCCTGCACTTCCAAGTAGGTCATGGGCCACTCCTCTGGAGGGTAGTCCTCAACCAGGGACTATTGGTGATGGCTGTGGCAATGTGACCCAGAATTAACTACCACTTGGATGCCAGTTACTTATGAGTATACATGTGAAAATGAATTATACCAGTTACATTCTCATACAAAATCACTTTCCTCTCCTATTAAGACCTCACATCGAGTCCTGCTGCATTAATGCCCCAATGTTGCATTTTTCTTCTGGGTATCTCCTTCCTCTCATAGCTCTTACCCCTTGCTATGTGACTTTGGCTAATACAGAGTGTGACTGAGCACCTTTAGAGGCAAGAAGGATCCTCAGCCTGCAGCCAGGCTCCAGAGGAGAGGGGACAGACACAAAACCTGAGACAGAACAGCAGTAAGGCCTTCATATTTGTATCTGCTTCTTTTTCAGCAGAGTCAGTAAAAGGGAAAAGAAAGATGTCCAGGAGCATCCAATACACCCTCATCTTCCTCACCCACCAGTACAAATGCTTTGTCTCCTCATTAGTGCTGCAAGGGCAAGTGAGATGAAAGCAAGAGGAATAACAAGAAAGGAAGCCAAAGAGCACGGTTCCCAAATGCTCCCTTAAGCTCCAATTCAAGTTATGTTCCAGCTACTGACCCCAGTTCTGGCTCGAAGCACTGCTTCAGCAACTGAATTTCCATTACATTTGTAATTCCACTGGTAAAAATTGGGACCTTAAGTGGTATAAAGCTCTGCTTTTGGAAGCCTCTCTCCTACAGAAGAGCTAAAGCTGTGGAGTTAATTTGTGTGGGGTGACAACTTTGGCCCAGGCTGCTTCTTTGGCTTACAGTCATCACATTTGCAGTGATGGCAGTAATTTCAACTTCTTTTTCCTAAAGAAAGGAAGAGGGCAAGAAAGAAGAACGGTTGCTTTTGACATCTGCTTTTCTAAATCAGAAGTCTTAGTTATCTAAGGTGTTACCAGCAACCAAAATTTCTCCTCAGAACAAAACTCGTGTGCTAAGTTCTTGCTGATTGTTTTGTCTGTTTGCTCAGCATCAATTTTAGATAAAATTACACACATAATTTTATAAATGCTATTTATAAAGCTGTGAATACATATTATGCATATTTTGTGCCAAAATGGATCCATTTTTACCCCTATGAAGTGACAAGTCCCAAACACTGAATAATTCCAAAGGGGCTATTTTTATGGCACTTGGTGGTACATTTGTTGCTGAGTAGCAGTTCTCTGTCTATAACCATGGGAATAGACATCATTTTTAGCTTGCCATAATTCTGGAGCTGGATTCATTCCAGAAGAGTTTGTCTCCACAGTAGGCTGTTGAATGGCTATTTATGATAAATGGGTTCTTGGATTATGGGATCATTTTGGAAAACAATCATGCTTATCTTCATATCAGGACTGTCTGGGTTGCTACCCGTTCATCCCCTTGCTGTGTCTCCCAGGATGGAGAGCTGCAGTCACTGGGAAACTTCCTGCCTGTGTGGCAGTTACTTACCTCTCTGGTGTGCTTGGTCTTATCTTGTTGCTTTCAGTAGAGCTATCTGGAAGCAACTGACTCCACTGTTTCTTCAGGATTGTTATTTTCACAGATTTCTTCCCAGGGAAAGGAAAAACATCCAAGGCCTTTTCAAATGCCTTAGCATCAGAAACAGGAGCAACTTGAAAGGTGAGACAACAATCCTTGTCTGTATCTATGCAATTTTTTGCTACATTCTGTGCATTCTGGGCTTCCATTCAAAACAAACAACATTTTAAATGCCAGAAACTAAATCTTATGCTACAGCAAAAGCTTTCATTTTTTTCTCATGTTCAAAAATAGCACAGTTGCAATGTAAAATAAATGAACTCCTGTGGATTGTTAGCAAACCAGCTCTGTGGAGAGCTGTCTCCAGCCAAAGAAATCCCCCTGGTTCAAGATCTGGCCTTTGCTCTTGGATCCAGAGAGATCTCCTATGCACTCAGCAGACAGATGATACCAATCACACTTTTGCATCTGAGGAGCAAAGTAGGCAGCAGGGCACTGCCTGCCCCAGAGGTAAATAATACCACCACCATGCCCAGGGAGATGGCAGAAGTGAGGCATGAAGCTACACAGGCATCATACATATGATCAATCCAACAAATACACTGGGAGGAACAAAACTACCCCTGGTCAACCTGTGTGCCCCAAATTGTACCAGTTTCTTCCAGCTCTATTTGCTTCAAACCATTTTCCCATTCAGATCAAGCAAGCACTTCAAAACCTGCAGGGCTGCTGTCATTGTTTGGAAATGGGCTGGGCAGGTTCCCAAGAAGAAGCTGTTTCAGGCTGGATTCCCAAGACACAGTATCTCATAAAGTCAGTGTTTCTGGTTTTTCACCCTCTGTGGCAGGGAGGGGTGCTCAGAGCAGTCTCAGCTGCACTTGTGGCTCAGGATTTAATCCCTCCTGGGAAGCAGTGCCAAGGATGTCCTCAAAGGATGAGTACTGCTCTTTGCAAAGGCGTATGCTGAAGTTTAGCCCAAAGCAGATGGCAACACAGCAGGAGGAAAGTTGTGCTGGAGATTTACAGGGAGACCTTTGCTCTCTGGGCCCTGCTGTAGGGAGGAGAGATGGTCTGGCTCAAAGCAGGCTGGAGAGGCTGGGAGGCATCTCTGGTTCTTCTTGTGTGTTTAACTATGCTGCAGCCATCACGACTTAAGCCCTTTTGGAAGAAGTTTGTGTGGCTAATTGGAATATTTTAAAGGAGAAAATTATATTATAGGCTGTGAAAGGAAAACAATGGTGATGTCTACTTCACTCATAGGCTTGCTGAGATGTATAAGACTAAGAACACAAAACATAGATAAGACAGACACTCTGGGGCTTGGAGAGTCTCAGGCTCTCTAGCTTCTTGCCTTCTCCTCTCTGATGAATAACCTAATTAATCACTCTGCTTCTAACCCCGGTGGCCCATCCTCCAAACTCACCTTGCACATAAGCCAAACCCTGGGGTAAGGTAGAGGGGTGGGAAGAAGGTGGAAGGGTGGTTGGGAGCCCCTCCTGGGGACTTTGACTTCTAGAAGGGTTATTGTGTTTCTGCATTACCTTTAACTTGTATATGTCTGTAACTATTCCTGTCTATTGTGTATATCTCTGCTTGTATATTGTGCTGAGCTGTAAATAGAGCTTCAGTCCTTAACTTCCAGCTGGCTGAGTCTAGTCTGGGGGATTTTACAGTGTGGGGGAGCGGGGAACTCCCAAACCATCACAGTTTGTTAATCAGCCAAAGGGGCAGTGCTTGAGTACTGGGGACACTCAGGACTATGTTCTGAACCACCCTCACACCAACCTCCTCTGAGACAGGGCATCAACTCTCTCCCTCCTATATCTCCACAAGATTTTTCCTTCCCCTTCAGATGGGGTTTCCTATGCATGGGTATCGGTGTGTGGATGGAAGCAAGGCATTGGAGAGTGAGAGACATGGTTTACATTAACTCCTTGTCCCAGATAAACACCACTGCAGTTACTCTCCTTTCAAAGTACCCTGTTTAAATAACACAGCTCAGGAAAGAGATTTCAATGAGCCAGCACATGTTGATTTGGAAAGATGTTCCTTTTGCAAAGCTGAGTCATAAAGAGGATTGAGAAACTCTCCTCACAGTGATTAAACAGCTAGAAAAGTCTGCCAGTAGAAAAGCATGCCCAAAATGATCATGCTGCACACTTATTTGAACACTTTGCTTTAGGTAAAAGGTTTCATTTGTTTCATTTGTCTGAGTACAATGCATTTCAAATTTCAGATCCTCTCTTACTCACAGCAACGTTCAATTCTATTGCTCTTGTACTTCATCAGCCATGTGGGAAGGTGACTGAACATTTTATCTAATGGTAGAAGACATTTCAGTTGCTTCTTTGCACTCCAATTAGGAGCAGCCTGAAATTAAACACTGGGGGTATATTTAAAAAAAAAAAAAAATTGACTAAGATTGAAAAACTCCAGGAAAATGCTCAAGGGAGAACAGTTGCCATGGCAACACTTCTCTGTTTCTCTTGGGATAATAGAAGTATGTGCTGAAAAAGGCACTTCCCCAACACACATCTCGCTTTGACCCAAACCCACTGAGCTTCCAAGTCCAGCCATGTGCAGGTGGGTGGTGCAGCTACCCCCACAGCACAGGGCACCCACCACAAGAAGCCTCAGTGTCAGGTCACACTACCACTGTCACACAGCATATCCAATGCAGTGTCACCCGAGTCACACACTGTTACCCAAGTCACGATGCAGGTCAGGGCACTGTGGCATGTGACTGAGGAACTGCTTTTTCACATCAGCTGCCTCTTGATGGCCTCACAGCTCCAGACTACTTCTGCTGCTTCTTGGTCCCACAAAATAAGTGGGGTTGGTGAGAGCCTCTCAGCTTATAATGGGCAGCTGCATTAGCTTGTAGGAGCCTGGAGGGGAAGAAGGGTCACAGCACTTGCAAGTCCACACTGAAGGCCAGGCTACAGGGGATGTAAAACAGCAGGCACCAGTCTGATCCTGTACTTGGTACATGGCAGCAGGTTTATCCACATGCATGAGAATCATAGAATCATAGAGTGGTAAGGTTGGAAGGAGATCTCAAGGATCTTCTAGTTCCAACCCCCTGCCATAGGCAGGGCCACCTCCCACTAGCACAGGTTACTCAAGGCCTCATCCAGCCTGGCCTTGAACACCTCCAGGGAGGGAGCAGCCACAACCTCCCTGGGCAACCTGTGCCAGTGCCTCACCACCTTCACTGTAAAGAACTTCCTCCTGACATCCAGTCTAAATCTTCCCTCTGCCAGTTTAAACCCATTGCCCCTTGTCCTGTCATTGCAAGATCTTATAAACAGTCCCTCCCCAGGGACTATTCATCCATATCCTCAAAGATACTAAGACACCTAAACATCAGTGGTATCTTTCAGGATGGAGTTTTTGGGATCTTTCACTTCCATTTGTACTTTTGAAAAATATCCATCAAAAATTCAGGTTCTTCAAACTCAGTCTTCCCACTGGCACTGCACAGAAATCAGAGGTTGCCCCATGGCCTTGGGCTACTAATCAGCCAGATCTCACCCTCAGACTAAGGACAGTGCAACTCCTGGCATTCCCTCCATTCAACTTTCTCCTCACAGAAACTGGGGAGTGAGCAGGAGTGAGGGGTAGGGGAGAAGCACTCTCACCTAGGCACAGAGTCTGGATGTGGAATTAGACAGCACCTTAGGAATCAAGCAGCTTTCACACTGACACATCTTCTGCAGCAGTTCCCACAGAGGAGTAGGAAGAAAAAAGCATCTGCCATGGCTGAAATCTGTCTTGTGCTACACATTCTGCTGAGAGCAAAGCAGAGATTATGAATGAGCTGACAAAATCAGCCTGCTGTTGGCATAGGCACCAAGCAGAGACAGAGTAGCTACACTGGAAGTGTTTCATCCATTACTGTCAGAGAAGTCACTTTTACCACTGATCCTGCTCCAATAAATCATGTTGCCAAGCAGTTTCATGGAGGTGTTATACATCCCAAGCTACTTATGGTCCCGTTAAAAGAGATGCATTTCTTTTTTAGATCAGTGTGGCTGAAATGCTGTCGCAGAAGAAAGAGAGCTGCTGCTCAGAGTGCTGTTGTAAAAGAGGCATTATTGTAATTACAGCAGGAGGGACGATGTGTGCTAGGAGTCATCATCTTCCTTCCTTGTCCCATTGCCTTTGGGCAGCCTTGCAAAGCTGAAAATTTGCTAGCACAAGCACAATAGCTGCTCACACACCCTTTGCCATGGTGATTGATGAAAATGTGGAAGTAATGATGTTACTTCCCCATTCACCATAAATCACCCATCCTCTCAAAGTGACTAGAGTACTATAGGTCTGGCCAGATTTACATGGACAGTTTAACCAATTAGGTCCTTTATAAAGGCTGTCATCTTCTTAATGGAATGTTAGATATATTTAGGCAGGTGTCTACATAAGAAAGTATTTTTTTTTCTGAAGCTAACTGAGCTCTCATTCTAGAAGATTTAAAACCTCAGTCTGCAAATGCTTGCCCTGTGGTTGTATTTGTATTAGCAAGTTATTCAGTGATGGCAGAAGCCAAGCAATAGATGAAAGCAGCAGGCACCTACAGATAGAATCAGAATGGTTTGGGTTGGAAGGGACCTTAAAGATCATCTAGTTCCAATGCCCCTGCAATGGTCATGGACACCTTCCACTAGACCAGGTTGACCAATGCCCAGTCCAACCTGGCCTTTGAACAGCTCCAGGGAGAGGGCATCCACAACCTCCCCAGGCAACCTGTTCCAATGTCTCACCACCCTCACTGTAAAGATTTTCTCTCTAATACCCAGTCTAAATATACCCTCTTCAAGCTTAGATCATTCTATCACAACAAAGTGTCCTGGAAAGCTAATAGGCCTATTAAATGTCCTGGCTTGCCCTGCCCTTCTGTTGATGGGGGAAGCAAGGGCAGGAGGAAAACAAAGGCTTGGGCCATTATGTTCCCTCCCAAAGTGATAAACAGGTACCCACAGGCATTTAGGTACTTGTTAGTGACTTGCCCAAATAAGGGTAAGCAAACCCTGGTTTCACCTAATATGGTCAGCTTTGCAAATGCCATTCTGATTGGTGAATCTCTGTGGCCAAAGCAGCCATTACACTCAGGCAAATAATATAAATTGAGCTAAGTTGCAAGCAGCAGTGCTGCCTCTGCCTTACTGCTCTGCTCTATGTGTTCTGCTGTGCTCTGCCTCACTGCTCTCGGCTTGGATGTGTTCTGCTCTGCCTCGTGCTTCAGATCAGCTTAGCCCTGATGTTTTGGGCTTGAACTACCTGGAAACTTAAGTGCCTCAAGTTTACCAGGAGAAGGCATTAAGTGCCTCACGATGTGGTGAGAAGTGCCATCAACATTGTGCTCTCTGCACATCTGCAAGAGATTTGCCTGCACCTCTGCAAATCTCTGTGTTAAGAGGAACCAGGATCATGTCAGACATTGCCTGCCTCTTTCCCAGCACCCTGCTAGAGCCTGAGAAGATCTAGAAGCCTCTCAACAGCTATCAAGATGCTGAGCAGTTCCAACACGGCTGCAAAGGAGCCAGGGACTATCTCTGAACTCCACCACTGTGAGTAGAGCAGACTTTCCTTAGAGCTCCAGGCTGCCTATTTATAAGTGGGACAGAGCCATTTTGTGGCTAAACCTTTCCAATTTTCTGATTCTCACAGATTAATGAATTGCCCATAAGCATCCATGTGAAGATTTTCCTGACCAAATTAGAACCCAAATTTAACTAGGTTCTATATAGTTTGTGGGCAGAGCTTTTTGGAAACAAAATAACTATATATTTTATAATTTCTGCCTTGTTAATTGCCCCAACTAAATCACAAGGCCTTGTAAAATGTTCCTCTACAGCTTTCTTGCAGGCTGTACCTTCAGATACTGGAAGACTGCTATAAGGTCTCCCTGGCACTTTCTCTTCTCCAGGATGAATGATTTCAACTCTTGCAGTCTGCAGTCTACATCCATACATGTTTTAATACATGCATGCATATATATACATTTTTCATCTACATATACATGTATGTGTATTTATACACATACACATCTATATAAATATGCACAATTTCCTGTTGAAGACAGCAGGAAAACTCTAATAGCTTATGTTACTAACAAGTAGAGCAGCTTAGGAAGCCTGTATACGCAGCACAACTAAATCTGCACGGTATCTGTGCAANCCAACCTTACCATTCTATAATTCCCATTAAGATGATGCTTCTGAATTTGGCTCTCTTTAAATGTGTCCCTTCCTGTGGCCATTCCTATCATTATTGCACTGCTGCTTTGCATAACACTGGGAGGGACCTGCCCAGCTGCTTATTAGCAGCAAGGTCACCACAACAGCCACTCCTATCTGTGGTAGACAGAGATAATTCCCAAGGCCATTACCCTGATGAGCCAAATTCGGTTAGCTGTGGAGATGCTCCACCACAGAGCAAGGAGATGGGAAAGGGATCACAGGCAGCGACACAGCCTTTGCTATGCATGCCCACTGCATCCCAACAACCCATTAAGGCAGCTGCCAACAGTGCCAAGGTGCTTAAGCAAGAAGCATCTACCTTCCAGTTTCCTCTGAACTGTCTTCTTCCTCAATCCACAAACCTCGTTGAACATCAGAATTCTAAGCATCAAAAGGTCCCCATTTTGGCATTTGCTTGAGAAAGAAAAAGGCATTGGACAGGCAGGTAAGAGAAGCAAGGATGTCTCCAGGCAAATTCTGTGCTCTTACCCCTTGGAAAACAAATGCTGGAGGGGGCGGAGGAAATGTTGTGGCTTTTCTTCACATCGGTTCAGGAGTCAAACCCATGTAAAAGAACATCTGTGACTATGCTGGCCTCAGGTCAAACTGGCCCTCTGACTCCTGGGGCCAGCACAAAGAGGTTGCTGGAAACCCTCTAATGTCAACAGTGAGTCTGGCTGTCCAAACAAACATGCACTTGCAGCGACAGAGGCACATCAAAAAGCTGTCTGACTCACCTGCCTACAGAGCAGAGAGACAACCTGCTGGAAATCCTCTAACAAGGAGTATTTCTACCCTTCCATATGCAAGGAAATCCTTGCCACAGGACAAAAGGGTGCCTTAATTCACCTTAGGTCTAAAAAGCAACTAAAATGCATGGGGTAAAACCTCTCTGGGTCCACCAAACCCAATAACAAAAACTCCTGAGTCACATTGTACTAGAGAGAGGGAAATATTTAAAGGAGGTATCAGCCCACAGTTGCACTGATACTGTAGTCTGTCTCAGGGGTGCACTACTGTCTATCAGTGGTGGCAGGACACAGACAGATGGACCTCAATGTGACAGTGTCTAACATTTCTGGATAGAAGGTCGTGTTGAAATCAGTCATGAATTCAGTCATGGAATCAGCCTGAACAATGTCCATGAATGGCAGCCAGAGTAACATACAAATGAACAAACAGTCCTCCTCATCTGAACAGGCCTCCTAGTTTTTACACTAACACAAGTACATTAGTCAAGGCCTCTCAGTGACAGGAACCAACAATGATTACTCCATCAGCTCCCATCTCACACAGTCAGATAACACAGGGCCACATCAGGATACCTAAAATAGCCATTTAGTGGAAAAAGCATTATGACTATTTATAAATGCTGCAACATGATTAATACCCCAAACAAAGATAAATTGGCAACCTAAAGTCTTTCAAATCAACAACCCCCACTGAGCTCACAATGCCAATGATCAGCACAGAAATTGTAAATCACAGCACTTTATTATGATGATTTAAAAAGTCTAGAAAACGCAGACAGAACACTGGCATCTTTGCATGTACAGAAAAGGCAGTTGGGTTTGATTAAGCTTTTGGTAGCAATTAACTCTATGAAACTGTACCCTCTGTTCACATCAGATTTCATAGGATCAATTTTGAGAAATTTCAGGATTTTGACCCCTGCAGGATGTCCACCTCCAGTGGCTAGAAAGGACTACATTCACGATCTACACCCAAGTTTCAAAATGAACCTAGGAACGTATAAATCAGGCAGCACTCTGCCCCTTCATTCCTCACCCACACACTGACATGAGCATCTCCCTTTGGATTTGAGGACAGCCTTAGAAGGGTTTTTTAAATCCTTCAAAAATTCCTTCAAAAACCTGTCTGCCTTGATTTGTTTTTGTTGTTTAATTCCTTCTCCCCTGTGCTGCAATCACTAACTGCAGCTAATAGCTTTTCCCTGGGTTTGGTTGCTGTTTGTTCTTTCTTTAATTAAGTATCTGGGGGTTTTTACCCATCCTGACTAGCTGCACCTGCACAGAGGTGACTGATACTCTTTCATGAGGTTCACAACAAAGATCTGCTATGGCTCAGCAAGCCAGAAAAGGAAAGCACATCAAAAGAAAAACAAAGGATTTTTTTCTTTAACTGCTGATTTGGTCTCAGAAAGCAAACACATGTCAAACAGCTCAGCTGGCCAGAACCTGGGATGCCATCTGACAGATACAGGGAGAAAATGGCTTTAGAAAGGGCCTGAACTTCAGGGCACTTAAGCATCAAACCAGCACACCTCTTCTAGTGGAGGTAATAAATTATGCAGACACTGTAGAATGGTTTGTGTGCATGTTCCCACTGTGGGCATCCTGGTGCCTCCCTGGCAGAGATGACAGCTAAAATGCTGGTTTGATGCCTAACAGTTAAACATTGCCAGTCTTACTAAAACAAAATCCACCCTTACCCTGGTTTCTGAAAGGCTACTCATTATTCAACATAAATCCTTGTTTTCAAGAACAGCCAAGTTTTCCTCCTCCTTTCAAGAAGATAGCTGCTCTGAGTAGCCCTCCAGAGAGTGGGTTTTTTGGCACATCTGCAGCCACAGTAGCCTCACTAGATGCTCATCATTCTTCAAATACACCCTCTGTTCAAAAGGAATAGACACCTGCTTTTTTTTACAGCCTGTATGTTTCTAATTCAATTAGATGACCACACACATTTCAGCTTTGGCTCTTGTGTAAGCTAGCTTTAAAGAAAAGCTACACACAAGTAACAGGAAGGAATTTATTTCAGGGTTCAACTGCTAGCTGAGATCAGGACATAATACAGTCCAAAATGTCTCGCCTCAAACAGAAGCATAGCTGCAAACAGAAACCTGGATTTTCCTCTAAATGACATTTCTCAGCCAGCTGACAGAAGCATTGCTCTCCTACACACTGTGAGTCAATGTAAAGGATGCTTATTTTCACTGTGCTGTGTTAGTAGCAATGCCCATGGTCCCTTTAAATTGCATTTGCAATGGCACAGATAAAAGCAGCAGCAAATTCAAGAAGTTAAAAAAAAAAATCCCTGTATGCACTTTTGTCATGTTCCCTTGCCTGCCTCAGGTGAGACTAATGATCTGCCAGCACTTGGACGTGACTCCTGTCAGGCACCAGTCTTGCTAATTAAGTACTTTGGCTGTCTCAGCATTGAACCCTGGGAGCATAAGGGAGATAAAAGCAGGTCATGGAGACATCATGGGAGTCTGTGTGATTGAGGACCTAGTCTGAAACAAAGGAGTTGGACTGTCAGGAGGATCTGCGGTGTTCCTCATAAATGTTGGTCCATAAGATATCAAGGCATAGCTGTGGAGGAACGGAATGCTTTGGCCTCTGCCAAATTATTAGTTTATTTTGAAGAGGACAAGAACACAGGGTGGGGGAGTTATCAGTGCACGCCAGCACCACAGGAAGCCACGTGCTCACTCTTTGACAAACCAGACCTCATTGCGTCGCCCGTAAGGCTTCATGGGGGGATCGTAACCATTGCACAAGTACAAATCCTTGCGGTATGCAGCTTCGCTCCCCAGAGCAGACCTCAGCTTGGCAGCATAGCTCACGTAATCCACCTCTTTGGCATAGCCACCGAACTGCCTGCAAAGAAACCAGACATGGATTGGTGCTGAGCAGTCCTGGCAAAACACGGAAAGAATGAGAGGGAGAACAACATTACCCACTATACATTTAGCCGTGTAGTTTGGGCCAGATCCTGCCAACGTGCACTCATGCAGGCACTGGTCTATCACTTTGTGATAGATTAAGTCTTAAGAATTACGTAGCCAGGGTGCAGTCAGCCATGACAGATGCCAAACGGACCCTCCCCAAACAGCTCTATGCATGCCAATCAGCAGAACGGCCCTGCCCTTTGCATCAACCTCATATCAGAGGAACAGCTTGCTAGGACACAAGGCTATCTCCAAGTCTGCTCAGCTCGCAGTCCTTACACCAATGCCGCCAACAACCATGTTCACTGCAGTGTGAACAACCATTTGCTGGAAGCCAGATTAGGAAGAGAAGCCAAACTGTAACTATCCCAAGGCAAACAGGAGGCAGGAGCAGAGATATTAGCAATTACAGTCCACAATGCTATTTAAAAGAGATGGACTGGAACTGGTCTGGTTTATGTTGACCTCCCACCAACAGGAACTATTTTCTCATCAGCTTGCACCTCACCACCCTGTCTCAGGGCCAAGGTTTGAGACAAAACAGCCTGTTCTTGCAGAAGTGGCCCACACTCGTAGCAAAGGTCAGGCAGCAGTCTCAGGGAGGAGCCAAAGAGTTGAGAATCAGCCAAAATACTTCAAGCAAGAAGGGAGTGGAAGATCCAAGGGGTTAAATACAAGGTGAAGAGCTTATCACTATTGTGATGCTAGTCTGAATTCAGGCTGTCAGTCAACAAAGGCATTCAAAGATGATTTGAAACAATGCAACAATTGCTTGTTTCCACAATGGACTCTGGTATGAGTCCGTCTAAATGAGGCTTCAGCTGACACCTGTAGTTTGATGTGAACCACGCCAAAGGACATTCTTGATGACTAAGAACCATCTAGACCTCAGAAAGTGAGCAAAACAATAGTTTTCAGCCATTAGAAATGACTCAGTAACTTCATATTCACCCTCTTTCCGCTCTTCATCTCCCCAGGTGAAGCAAAAAGCCTTTCAGGGCTAGCCTCCACACTTGTTTCCCCAGGAAAAAAAAAAAAATCTGTATTTCAAATAGCTGCAGCATGATCAATGGTAAGAAACCATCATAAACCACCTGTCTTTCCTTGAAACACCCTTCCATCTCCTTCTACCACATGTACCCCTTGTCCAGCAAGCCATCTAGTAAAACCAATACCGCTCTTCAGAGCACACTAGGACTGGAAATCCCAGGATGCTTACGTGGAATAAATGGTCATCCCTTGTCTCTCTTCAATCTTAATGCTTTCATCACTAGGACAAGGAGGGTTGTCTTGATATTGGCTTGGGATCCGCAGAGAGACCTTCACTTTCTGCTGAAAGGAGCCATCTTCAGTAGGAAAAGCAGTGATGGAGACAGGAGCAGTCATGCCCATTCCAGCCCCTGAAAGAGCCACAAAGAAGTCTACGTTCTCAGGAACTCATGAAATTAACAGACCATTCACAAGAGCTAATTTTAGTTCAGGAAAACTTCTCACACTGAACTTCTTGTATAGGCAATCAAGAGTGGGGTTCTCTGAGCATACAGAACAGCCGCAACAGGCTTGGGCCAAACTTCTCGTTCCACTGACTGCACAAGGAGCCTGGGATATAAGAGCCTCTGGTGACTTCTGGATGGCTTCTGATCAATGATCATGGTTTTATGGCTCTCAACCATATAGGTCATGCTACCAAGATGGCCTGTTCTTCTGAAAAACCACCTCTGACATAAAAGGGCCTAAAATTCTGGCACATGTAAATACACATCAGTATTTAAATTACCCTGTGCAATTAGTGGTGAGCCCATAGCCAATAATGAGTGACAGGAGCTTTCTCCTAAATCCTTCCAAATGCTTCCAGACATTCTATAAGTTACAGTAACCTAAAACTCAGAGATGTTCATGGCTTTCAGCAGGGCTGCCCATACTATCCACCGCTTCAGGAATAGCAGCTTCTGCTCATTACTGCGAGGGGGTAATATATGGCACTGCAGAACACTTTTTTCCTCTGTTTTCATTCAGCAGCAGGGAATCATGAAACTTCAGGATCAGGCAGCCACAGAATCAGCTGGTATCAAGCCATCTTTCTCACTTGTTTTGGTTTGACACCATAGCTGCCTTTGTGGCACCCTTTCTCCTGAAGCGACAGTGATCATCATCCTTCCAAAACATGCTACTGTGAATGCCATTTGCCCTGCATCTAACTCCTATTCCCATACAGATTATAACAGTTCCTATAGCAGATGCCTGAGAAGGTGTGCAAGCACACATGTAATACCTCTGTGGTCTTCTTTTCCTGTTATGGACGACTACTGATGCATGCACTTTGGTAAATTGAGAATTAGAAGCAATGACCTGGACACACCATTATAAAACACTATGAAGTACCACTAAAAAGCAAACTCATTGTTCATTGCCCTTTGATATACCAATTGCCAGAGCATATGATAAAGTATCAAAGTCATAAAACTTATCGCTCTGCCTCCATGGGCATGTCATAGAGCCAAAGTGCCTCAGACACCCTGGATTTCATCAGCTGCTGCTCACCCAGGGAGCTGTGCCAGATAACGTGCGTGCCTGTCCTCACGTTATCCTCACTGCAAGGTAACTCACTGCCGCTAAAACAAATTGAGTTTTGAGATCTTACTCTGAAACAGAGATGGGTTTGAGACCAGACTCATAGCATGAGTTGGCTGGGCACATTTCATGACAAGTTTCTTTCCCAGTGAAGGACCATGCCCATCACAGACTCCCAATGCCAGGAGCTGCAGGTCTCATAGGCCTATGGTGCCATTGCCTTCATCCACCTGGCTTTCACCAAGTCTCCGCTAGCAGTGGTCAGCCACAAACTGCCGCCAAGCTCACAGGGCAGGGAACATCTCTCACCCTTGTCATTGCTTCCTCCGACGTACTTGAGGAGCTTGACCGCCCCTTCCTTCGAAGCTTCATCGAACGGCTTCCCCACCACCTCCACGGCCGCAAACCGGCCGCCCTCGCACTCTCTCTCCTCGTAGCTGAGCTGTTCCTGGGGAAAGAGATGTGGACGGAGATGCTGCCAGCAGCCCGGGCCAGCTGGGAGGAAGGCGAGTGAGGGTGACCCAGAGGTCTCCTGCTCCCTCTCGCAGCGCCTCACCCGGCCCCTGGGGCACAGAGGCCGCCTGCTCGCCTCCCCACCTACCTTCTCCCCCTTGCTCAGCACCCGGTAGGGCCATGCCTCCACCGTGCTCAGCATGGAGTTCTTGATCATGCCCAGCATGCTGCCGCTCGCCTAGGACCCCGCTCGGCTCGGCCGCACTTCCCTGTGTCGCGCTCGGCTCGGCTCGGCTCGGCCCGGCCGGGCACCGCCCGCGCACCGCCCCCAGGGAGCGCCCAAGGGCCGCCTGCGCCGCGGCGGCGGGGCCGGGGTTGGGGCACTCAGGGGCCGGGGGAGGTGGCCAGGAGGGGATCCGGGCGCGGCGGGCTGTGGGAGCGGAAAGGCGGCCCCGGAGGTGAAGTAAGGGAGGAGGGCGAGAAGTGCGGAGAGTAATGAAGTGCTGGAGCAGGTGGTGTTCGTCTGGAGGGGAGGGAAGTGCTGGCAAAAGCGTGTCCCGTGTAGCGGCGAGGGACAGGGCTCTCCTGGAGCTGCAAAAATCCTAACGGTTTTGGTTTTAATAAACAGAACTAAAGGAGATCACAGTTGTTGTCTTTTAAGACAGTGAATTTCAAGCAGGGCTCCGTGTCTCTCTGGATGTTGTAAGCTGTAAGTAGGGACTAGATCTTGGAAGCCACCCATAGAGAAGGTGCTTTGCCCAGGGTCGTTTAAGAGGGTGATGGAGGCAGGAATTGAATACCATGGGTCAACCATGGATCAGACAGAGGAGGCAGAGGCACCTCAAAGTGCTTGCTCAGCTGGACTCCTGCTGCTTTTTAAATAGAATTGAAGAATTGCCTGGCTGGAAAAGACTTTAATATCATTTAGCCCAACCATAACCTAACATCTCCCCATACACAACTTAGACCATGTCTCTAAGCACCTCATACAAATGTTTCTTAAACTCCTCCAGTGATGATGACTCCATCATCTCCTTGGGCTACCTGTTCCAGGGCCTGATGACCCTTTTGGTGAAGAAGTTTTTGCTAATACTTAACTAAACCTCCTCTGGTGCAATCTGAGGTAATTTCCTCTTGTCCTATCACTTATCACCTGGTTGAAGAGGCCAGACCCTACCTCATTACAACCTCCTTTCAGGTAATTGTGATGAGATGTCCCCTCAGCATCCTCCAGACTAAACACCGGCAGCTCCCTCAGCTGCTCCTCATGTGACTTATGTTCAAGACCCCTCACCAGCCTCTTTGCCCTTTTCTGGACATGCTCCAGCACAAAAAAGTCCTTCTTTTCCTGAGGAGTGCAAACCTGAACACAGTATTCAAGCTGCATCCTCACCAGTGCCTAGTACAGGGATAAGATCATTTTCCTGGTCCTGCTGGCTACAATATATATGGCACAAGGTAGGATGCTGTATGCATTCCAGACAGAAGGTGTGCAGTACAGAATCAGGCTGAGGCAGAACTTTCCTAAACTCTCAAAGAGCAAAAACATGAAATTATAAAAGAAATGTGAAATTAGAGCATTTCCATCTAGAGAGATGCAAAGGCAAAGGAGTTAAAGCTGCTGGTGATGATCATCTGATCAAACAGGCCATGGAGCAGGGCTGGACCCTGACATGGACTTTGACAGAGCAAAAGACAGGGCCTGCTATCAATGGTGGCAAGGCCACAGACCTAGTCATTTATTAACCATGAATATTATTTGGTTTATTTACCATCATGCAATGAATTGCAGAACTGTAATGTACATGGCGTGCGGCAGCTTGTTCTCTTTTAGAACAAGCAGTGAGTGTCTCTATTGAGCTGAAGAGCTGTGCCAAAAATAGCATCTTGCATACATCAGTGTAGGAATAAATGGACAGGGTCAGACCAGAGGTCTGTCCTGCCCAGTCCTCTGGCAGAAGCTGGTGGTGGACATCTAGGCAAAAAGTAAAAGCACACAGTGATCTGGTCTGGCCTCCCATCTCCAGCCACCTCCTTCTCTGTGACTGAGGGAGTTTTCACCTTTCTGTTTCAAGTAGTCCTCAGCTGATTTTATAAAACTTCAGGTTGCTTGATAAAATGTTTATGTCTAAAATATGAACATGAGAACTGACATTTATGTTACATTCTTTTTCCAGATGGGTCAAAGTGACCAGTAGTTCTCAAGCAAAGTGTGTAAAGCATCTCTTTGGATCGACCAACAGTCTATGCAAGCAGGCAGCTGATGCTGCAGCACAGCCTAATAGTTCTGAATGTAGACTAACAAGGAGGAGGGGGCTTTTTCTCCTGTTACTGCTTGTAATTTAGGTAAATATATTCTGGGAAACAAAATACTCTGTATTTCCTGAGAAATTATAATGACAGCTTCACCAAAGGCACAACTGTATCTTTCCTCAGCCTCTTCACAACGCTGTTTTTTTCTCTTTTTCTAGCTAAGCAGTGTTTCCAATTCTCAAGCAAAAGCCAAGGAGAGACTTTCCAACTTAGAATTTTTTTATTTTCTGAAACCTTGATCTCACAGAATTTACATCTGAGAAATTGTCTCATACATTCCTCATACCTCTGCCACTCAACTCCCAGGTCACAGACAAAAATGCTGACTGTTACTTCNAGGTTGTGGCTGCTCCCTCTCTGGAGGTGTTCAAAGCCAGGTTGGAAGAGGCCTTGAGTGACCTGTACTAATGGGAGGTGTCCCTGCCCCTGGCAGGGGGTTGGAACTAGGTCATCCTTGAGGTCCCTTCCAACCTTACCATTCTATGATTCTATGATTCTTCTGGTTCATTCTGAAAGTTTTTATATGAAAGTAGTTTTTTCACTTTTCCTCTGGAGGGTATTGTAGCATCACTAAACTTCTTCCCATAAACTCAGGCCTTGGGAATCCTTAAATAACAAGTCTGAATCCTCACTGTTTATGACTGGAGAGCATTCGCAAAACAACTGTCATGCCAACCGCCCCCACAACCATTTAAACATAATCCATTCTCTATTTTTGTTCTCATAAATTGCTGCATCCAGACCTTTAAGAAAGTAGTTTATTTTCCTGTCTGACTCTCCTGCCTAAGCCTCAGCAGATTTCAGGTATTCATTTGGCTATGGTACTAGATGGAAATCTCTTTACTGTATTTACCTTTAGAGACCTGAAGAGCAAGCCCACTCTATCCTCTGTTCAGTGCATAATTTGATTTCTGCACAATTTTTATCACCAGTTTTATTGTCAGGAGGCCACAGGCAAAGACGAGCTGAAGACAAGGTATTATTGATACTCCCTGAGGCACCAAAGTCCTTGGGCTGCATAGTTATTCTTTTTCTACAGTTATTAATTGTGCTAAAGGATGTTGGGAAATGTCCAGACGTCAATGCTTGCATGTAGAGAAGATACTCTACAAATTAGACACTAATTGAATTATGTGTTTTTGGGAACTGAACTGTTTCTGAAGCTATCTTGGAAAATCCTTCTAGATGCTTATCTATGCCATTAGGTTTCTAAGTAGTTTTGAAAAAGCATCCTTTGGTTTCCAAGGGTTTTGGCAGAAAGCAATGAAGTATCTTTTGGAGAATCTGGACATTCTGAAAGTATCTGTTGAATAACACAGTTCTGAGTGCCCAGTTCCAGGTAGCTAAAAAAATAATTTTGGGAGTTTTTTTGGTTTTTTGTTTTTTGTTTTTCTTCAGAAAAATGAATATTCAAATTTGGTCCCTAGAATCTGACAAGTCTTCAGCCTTGCAAGATGAGGCACAGACCAAAGTCATCCAACTCCACCCACCCTCTGGACATGCAAACAGGGCATTCTTTGCAGTGATGGAAAATAGGTTAAAGCTGTATTTTAAAACACAGCTTCCTCTCACTGTCTCTGCCCAGCTGGAAGTGTCAAATAATAATCTATCTTTCTGCATTCATCTGCATTCAGCACTTCTGAAGATCAAAATCCCTAGCTGTTTTTGATGGAGTACTGTAAAAATAGGACAGGGAGAGAAATTTACCTGATCTTTGTAGAAAGAGCTTCTTCTGATAAACAGAGAGAATGACTGTATAGCCTAAAGCTATTCACAGTCAAGTAAACTGAGCTTGTCAACTCATTTTGCCTGGGACACAGAACAGCCATCATTAAAGAACAGGGTCAGATTTCACCTACAGACCTAGGTTTGAAAGGCAAAACCAGAATGCAGAAGTTCTGGTCTTCTGAGCAAAGCTAACTTGTATGAGCTCTACTTTATTCTCTCTGGCAATGTCCCATTGAGAAAAGCTTGAGCAGATAAAAAACCCAAATATTTTCCCCTTTTTTTTTTGTTCTTTTGGTAGAGAATTAACTCCTCTGAGGTCTCCTGCGAGCATACAACCTTCTCCTATGCATCGGCAGCCTCCGCAGCTGAGTATGTCCACGTCTCTGGCTCTGTAGAGCATTCAGTCGGATGGGAAGGACAGTTTTGTTGAGGACATTGAGACGTTCATTCAGTTCTTCTAGCCTTTTCCTTATTGCCTGGACTTCCCTCACAAGGTTGTCCACAGCTGCAGAGACAGGGCGGAGGCTACAGAAAGAGTAATACAGGAGAATAACTCAGTGTGGGGAGTCTTCCTGAGCATGCAAAATAACTTACCATGGCCTTGTGTTTCCTGGTGGGTAAGGGGCCCTTCATGATGAAAGAGTAGCAGGCAACCATTCAAAGGTGCTTCCAAAGACACCCTGGCCCTTGGGTGGTGGGATTTTATCTGAGATACCCCCATGTGAACCAAGCAAACCATGAGCTTAAGGACCAGCATGGGTAACGTGGTCTTTTTGTTGCTACCAAAGCACATCTGGCTTAGTGCTGAATAATGATTGGTTTACGAGCTCCTGTAAGGACTTCACAGCACTTCTGCTTTAATGGTGGAGCTGAAAACCATCCCATTCATCTGGAACAAGTATGGATAGAGGAAGCAGTAATGCACAGGATCACCTATGAGGACTTCCCAGTGAAGTGCAGGCTTCTGCGTGTCCCTCAGGTCACTCCAGGATGTGCCTCTGCTTAAGCAGAGGGAGGAGAAAAGCCAGGTTTTTTACATCAGGACTGCACTGATGCACCAGTGTGCTTGGGGGTGGCCATGTCCCTTCCTTTAAAGAGCTCTCTCTCAGTTTCCCTTTGGGTATTACAAAGCTCTGATGCTCATTCTAATCTCACCTGGTGTTAATTAGTATTAATTAGCCTCAGTGTTAACTAGGAGCAGGCATGAAAGCTGAGCCAGTGATTCCCATGGGTTACTCTCAGTCCTCAACATTGCTATTGGACCAGTGTGTGTTTGCCAGCAAACTCTTAGTTCAAAAACCTATGCAGGAAATATGGCTGAATAGTCTCATTACATCTCCCTGGTCTAAAGTCAGAGTTTACCAAATGCATCACTCAATATTAACCCTGATAATACTAGGCACCAATGAATTTCAACATTGGCAGTGTGCTAATAACAGCCCCTATGCAGACAGGGGGCTGCCATCTGATGCCAAAGGCCAACCTATATAATCTATCAACTATATCCTCCTGAAACCCTAATTTGTACAGATATTGTGTGACCTTATACTGCTAGCCCTTGCTTTTCTATTAGTTCAATGCCTGGAGGCTGTGGACAGATTATTTTGTTATTTTTCCTGAAAAGAAAGTTGAATTACAGAACAGGACCACTTGTTTTATAAACAGCTCTGATTTAAGTGATATTTGGTTTCTAATAATTCCCAGTATTCCCTTCTCCTCTCTCTCTCCTTCATTGCTTTTCCAACTCTGCCTCCGGAAATATAAAACTGAAGTACATTTTGTGAGTGTGGTCAACCATTAACATTTTCTGCAGTACAAGGGAGGAAATATGATGACTGGGACTAGTGAATAGTTTTCTCATATCTGTGTATTCAAGACTGAAATAAAAAAAGCATCACAAGCCAAATCAGCTTCACCTCCCTGCCCTGTGGCCAAGTCGATGTCTGGATTTGTAACACAATTCATCTTTCCAGTCTGTTCTCACAGGAGGGAAGTGCCAAGGACAGCCTACATTTTCTTCAAGATAATTATTGTAACACAGTCTGTGCAAATGAGAATGTTTCACAATAAATATTCAGCAGAATATTCAGTTTACTAGGAATCAACACTGCTGTCACACCAGATATCAAGACAGTAAGATTCACCTCCCCACAACTGAGCAATCTGAAAGTTGGTGTTAAAAAAGATGAATCCCGGTTAGGAAAGGATTGAATCCCGGTTAGGAAAGGATTGAATCCCACCTCCAGATGAAAAGAATTACCTGGAGAGCTCAGGCAGTAAAGTGTTTGGGTTGTTCAGCAGTGTGTGCTTCATTTGCCAGAAGATACCATTTCCCCATTTCTCAAGGGTTTGAGTAATGCTGTTAATGCCTTCTATGTTGACCTTGTCAGCTAGGTTAGCAGGACATCCATGGAAGAGAGGAAAATAAATGTGACAGAACAAGAAAACATGAGAGAGTGATCTGAGTTGGATT
This sequence comes from Ramphastos sulfuratus, assembly GCA_013399055.1. Taxonomy (NCBI): domain Eukaryota; kingdom Metazoa; phylum Chordata; class Aves; order Piciformes; family Ramphastidae; genus Ramphastos; species Ramphastos sulfuratus. The sequence continues at coordinate 425,279 of WBNM01024523.1, read as the reverse complement.
CCCCTCCCCATCAGTCAAACTGAGTCGCAGTGAAATGCCAAATATTAAACATGCAGAGGATCTAAATTCAAAACCAGGTAACCCTCCCTCACAGTGTAATTCTCACCCTCTAGATGCCCGAGTATTCTGCTGACACTGGATAGCCCAGATGATTATTTCTAAAAACACTTTTCTCTCAAAAAACCTCAGCAGCTACCCAGGAATCAAGACAAAGCACTCATGAATGGGCATTGTTTGCCTCATTCCAAGGGGAAAATAGGTGAATCTTCAGCTCTGAGTTACTGAACATCTCCCAGGCTGACCCACCGCTACCATCTGCTACCTCCTTCTCTGTAGTCCCATTTCTGATGCTGGCCCAGAAAGTCCTCCTGGGATTCAGTGCAGGGCAGGAATATGAAGAACAGGAGAAGTGAAAGAGTCATCGCCATGGCTTTTTGTAGGATCTTGACCTCCCCTTACTCTGTGAAGACAAAAAATTCTTGCTAAGGGCTTCATTTCTCCCTTTCCTCTGTTTCTCCACCTCCCACTTATCACCTCAATAACAAATTTCTCTCTGAAGATGTTTTTCTTTAAACTGTTGTTCAGGTTGCTCAGCCTAGCTTTTACAGAAGCACAGAGACTTCTTTTTCACAAGTACAGACCTCCTTACTTTGTGGTTTTGTTTTGTTCTTGGTTTTTTGGGGGGATGTTGTTTGGTTTTGGTTTTGGTTTTGGATTTTTTTAATCTATTCAATTGTATATTTGAGAGATGTTTCAACTGCTGGCAGCAACCAGGAAAGTAGCTCTGCTTCATATGTAGCCATGTTGGGATAGCACCTTATAGCTGTAAATGTTCTATCAATCATAGAATCATAGAATCATAGAATCATAGAATGGTAAGGTTGGAAGGAGACCTCAAGGATCATCTAGTTCCAACCCCCTGCAGGAGGAGGTTCTATAAGGTGCAGAAATATCTGCATCCCCACTTTGCAATTAAGGAAAGCAAGGTACAAACCAGTGAAGCAATTCATCAAGGATTTAATAGAGGTCACAATAAAAATTTGTTCTTTTGGATCTGATCCATTAAATAGTGTAGATAACTGAGGTGCTGCCCAGTGATGGAGCCCACCCCCCACCTACTGGATCCACCTTGCCCTGGGTGTCAGTTCCTCCTAAGCACATCTGCAGAGTAGCCAAGACAGGTATATGAGCTGCTGTGAACATTTTTTGCATAAACTCCTTGTCTTCTTTCATGTTTGCCATCATTCCCAAGCCAATGGAAGTCAGTGCTAATCTACAGGCCCTCCTGGACAAGTACTGCCTCTAAATGTAAGAGGATAGATCAATCTCTCCACAGTTTACTCATGCTAATTTGTTATTCTGTCTTAATTAAGTAGCCTCTCTGTTTAATCTGATTTTTTTTTTTTTTTTTTAATGTCATGAACAGCTGTTCTGGTAGAAACTGGCTGAAATATCAATTATGCACATATTGCACATGGCAAACATTAAAAATGCATTGCCAAATTCATGGATTTTAGTGATGGCTTCAGTCATCTGTAGTCACAGTGATGGAGTGAGACAGGAAAGCAGGTACTCAGAAAATCCAAATTATTCCCCTGTTCAGCTACATGTATCAGAAGTCAGAAGACCTCACTGCAAAATATGGGACATTAAATTGCTTTTTGAGTCTCATATAGCCCTCATCTTCTAACCATCTGTGAAGAATTCAGCCACCTCAAAACCTACTGGGAGTTGTAGCAGATAAAGCGGTACATAAATAAATCCTTTTACTTTGTGCCTTTCTTACATTCAATCACTAATGTATCTTAATTGCAACTGCATTTATTTTCCCATCTATCCAAATTAGCAGTATGAATATAGCCATACTGATGGGAAATGTCATGGCACTTTAAAAATACTACTTTCCACCTGTCAGGATGTATTTTGCACTCAATATTCTTCTAATTGCGGTATTCATTTAAAGGAGAAAAAAATATAAATTACTTTCTTCCTATCTCATGCATACATACACCTCTTCTTCCTCCCAACTCAGTGCTGCCAAAATGAAAATCCCTAAGGAGGTTTGATGGTATCACCAAGGCACATAATGAAAAGGTCTTCATGGACCTTCTTGAAACTATTTGCACTGACACCACAGCTCCTCTGCCTCTCTGCTTTTCCAGATAAATGCTCCAGTCTTTAGAGCAGCTTATCTTTCTCTTTCTTTCTTTCTTTCTTTCTTTCTTTCTTTCTTTCTTTCTTTCTTTCTTTCTTTCTTTCTTTCTTTCTTTCTTTCTTTCTTTCTTTTCTTTTCTTTTCTTTCTTTTTCTATTAATGACTATGCACTGCACATGCCTTTTTAATCTTCCTTGATGGGAAGATGCCAACACCTCTAATTGCAAATTATTTGAAAATGTTTCCAGCATCAAGGAAGCAGTGTGGCTTCCCAGCTCATTAAAAAATTTCCTGAAAAGACTGTCCATTCCTTATTCTTTCCACCTCCCATCTGTTTCAATATCCCAGGGCTGGGGCAGTTTGATCTTTCTGTATTTGTTAAAAGAAGGGTGGTGATAAATTCCACCTACATCTGATACTGAAAATCCACCCTGCCTGACCTTAAGCTTTTTAAATGAATTATAAGACCCACAGGCTCTATTTGTAGGGTCCCTCACAGATCAGTTTCTTTGTAGCTTTGCTTTCTGCATTCCTGAGAGCCTACTGTAATGTATTATCAAAGTAAGCATCAAGTTAGAATCGTCTTTGAAATAGATTCCCATACCTCAGACACTTAAACAGAAACTGAGCAATCCTCCTTCTCTTAGGTTGAATTGTAGAAGGCAAATGGATACTCACTAGCAAGCAGAAAAAGTCTCCAGGGTCATCTGTAGGATGTAGGAACCAGATCCCTAGCCCATTGCAAATGTGTTTTCAGATCTGCTGCAATGTTGCACTGGAAAATACTGTCAGGGTAGAGCACAGATTGACAAGCAAAGAAAACTGTCTCACATCCTTGGATGAAAGCTCTGTCCTAAATCCAGAGGATAACAATAACAACATAGTAGCTTGGTTGTTATTGTTAATTACAATAATATGGCATGCTCTCTGACACAAAATTACAGTATATTCTGTTCTTGGAGCAGGGTAGGCTCAGTGATTCACCGGATAGTCCCTTCATCTGCAAGCAATGACATTAATCTCATTATTGCACAATATCTTTTCTTCTTCTTTTAACCTCTCAATACCTTGCTCTGGCACGGTAAAAGTGCTCTGCTAGCTCAATATCCCAAGCACAGCCTTGCTGAGATTGGCAGTTATGCTATCCAAGCCTGAAAATCTGCCCCAAAGCAAAGGACTGCTGCCAGGATTTGAGTTCCCATCTCTGTCCCTCTCTTGTTCACCCTTTCTGTTTCTTGGTGCTCCACTATGCTCCGTTTCCAGTGTTTATCCCTCCTTACATGCAGCAGGGAACAACAACAGAGCACTGGGATTTCACTAGTACCTGCCTCAGACTTGGACACACAGAAGTCAAATGTAAGCAACTGCTCATGGGTTATGCTGCCATGTCCTGCTAGGATATGGGGGAACTGCATAGTTTATCTTGTCCTGGTGCCAAACACTGCTTCATTTCAGAGTACCTTCTCTTCCTTGAAGCCTGAGGTGCACACTCTGTTCCCATTGCAGACATGTGAGTCGTTGTATTACGATTCAAAGCTTGCCTGCTCCTTGTCAGTCAAGAGGGGTTGAAACCGTTCCCTGCACCTCTTATTGCTCTAAACACATACACTCTCCTGATGAGTGCATGAAAATTCTGGTGTGTTAGCTCAAGCCCAAACTTGCTTTGAAAGAAGGATTTTTATGATTAGAGTTAGCAGTCACTGTAGTGATACCTAAAATGAAGTATTTTTTCCTGCAGTATTGGACTGCAAGTAAATTAGCTTTGAGGCTTTCATTTGAGACCTGTTCTCCTTGCAATTTTCCCAAGTTCCTTTTAAGCTACTTTCAAACTAAAGCCAAAGAGTGACACTGAGCTTGAGTTATGTGCAGAGAAATAAAACATGCTTTTAAATGATTCAGGGAGTTTGATCTCAGGTTTGATCTCATAAATGCATAAAATGTAGCTCTCACTCCAATGGACGTTTAAACATCAAAGTAAGTTTAAGATTGTCAATTTGTAAAGGATCTTAATAGATAAGAAAGATGTATTTTGCAGACTGGTAGAATTTCTCTTATCTTTATTTCTATATGCAATATTTTAAGACTATCTTAAGGTTATATTGCTTACACACAGCAAACTAAAATGTTCTGGTTCATATATAAAGTCAAAGAAGGTTTAGGTGCTATAAACCAAATGGTTTCACATCCCAAAAAAAAAACCAACAAAAAAACTTGGAGTAGCTGCACACCATTTCTCACTTAATGCCAGTTCTGCCAGAGCTCCCAAGCGAGGATCCTGAAAAGACTCTGAGATTTTAGAGGAGAAAGCTGCCAAGACTGCGAGTCCAGAACAATCAAAGTATTTGCAAGCTCTGCTTGCAAAGCGGATGGCATTTGTTAGCTCTCTGAGGGGGGGAAAAAGTAAATCAGGGTAGTATAAACATTAGCATATGTTTGTAGTGTTATGTAATGGTGGAAAGATCACAAAAAATGCCAAAAGCAATTAAAAGAGTTGGATCCTACAATATTAACCCAGTGGCAGTGGTGCAGTTAGAATATCACCTGTTTCAAAAGTCCTTGTTAAAAACCCACCGTAGTGGATTTTTTTAGTGTATATTTATGGGACTGTTATGCTATATGTTGGTGTGTCTGCACACCCAGCTTCAGATTATGTAGGAATCACAATTTTCTTACTTTCTCAAGCCTGGCAACCTATTCAGTAGTTAAATAGTGCTTTTGCAAAGAGTCACAGATTCCTGGAATGGTTTGGCTTGGAAGCGACCTTGAAGATCATGTAGTTCTGCTCCCACCCTGGCACTGGCAGGGACACCCTCCACTAGTCCATTACTGTTAACTAAGAGTTATACTGCTGCTTTTATACCTGGATGTTGTGTGAAAGTAAAGAGCACTTTAGTCTCTCAAACAGCCTGACCATTCTGCTAAGCAAAGGGATCTGATTGATAGCCTGATGATGGACAGCTAGGATGCTGCTGTGGCCAGCAAGCAGGTATAGTGATGCTAAAGAGTCATCTAGGTGCAAAGCACACATCTACTGCACATCACAAGATTGCTAAATTCCTGTTGGCTTTGAGAGGGTAATATCTACCTTTTGCCTCTTCTCCAGGTGTACCTGGCTGCATGCCTTTTTCAGGATGTATCTTATTTCCATTTCTCATTTAGAGTTTGGTAATCCTTCTAAGAAGTTTCTTCTCTTTCCCTGGATAGGTACCTGCAGACCTTGCACTCTCCATGTCTGTCTGCCTCACTCTTCTGTTCTCCCTCTGTTTTTCACTCTGGACTCTCCTTTTCTCTGAAACTCTAGGTAGCAACCCTCCAACCTATAAGTCCATACCAGTCTGCACATGTTCCCTCTGCTGGCTTTTCCCACATGTACCTTTAGAGTCCTTCAATGCAACAAGCTCTTTCCAAGGTGCACGGATGTGCCTCATCCAGAAGAATTAAAAAAAAAAAAACAAAACCAACAAACATTCCTGGGAAAGAAGGCAGAGAATTGCATACAAGTGTTACCTGAGGTCTTGAGGACAGTCCTTCTGTTACGATGCTTCCAAATCTCTGCCTCCCTCTCCTCTCCTTCTCACCACCCCTCTGCATTTCAGCTTGCAATGAGTGACGTGTCCCTCTTCATTTCCCCGTTTTCCATGTTTCCACAGTCTTTCCGTGGAGCCTCCTCCAGCTGTACCTCTCCTATCCCTCCCTCCCACTCCTGCAATCTAACCATCATCTCTCCCCACACATGGGAGCCTTATGGGAAGGAAAGCCTAGGCAATGGAACCCCTCTCAAAAGCAGCTCCATCTGCAAGGACACCCGATTCTCTTTGCCCCTGGTTCTTTTGGGCAGCTCTCAACCACTGACTCTCCAGCACAGCTGTATGACTTCCCTTACTAGTCACAGTTTCCACTATGCAGTGCTTCTCTCTGGCTCCTTGAACCCTCTGGCCATCCAGCCATGAATTTGTTCACCACGCTGTTGCTGCCTTTTAACAGACGTGCCAATTAATTCCCTGCTGATTAGTTCATTCCTGATGCACTCTGCCAAATCTATTTCTGGTGGAATAAACAAGGAGGGATGAATCGGCTGCAGTGTTGTTTGTTTGGTTTTGTTTTTTTTCCCTCTTGTCTCCTTCCCCCAGGTTCTTGCCTGCCAAATTAAACAAGTTCAGATCTGGTCAGTGCTTGATGAAGAGATTTCCATGGAAACTCAAAGTGTTAAAATGATGATTTTTCTGAAGTGTGAGGTGGACCTCTGATTCTGGTCCCATGTCCACGTCAGGCTGACATTTTGCTGTGATTTGAGAGGATGTGTAGCCACCATGGCACAAAGCTGCACGATTGCTGAACGCTCAGGCTCATGACTAGACCCATGGCACTGCTTGCGAGTGCTTTGGCCAAATCTGCATTTTTCCTGATATTACTTCTCCAGTATCAGCTGGCAACAACACCCTCTCTGTCTCCTGACCAGTCCATTCTTATTTAACTCTGTTTTCCACATCCAAAGCATCTGCACTCAACAGTGAGAAAAAGTACGCTTTTCTCACACTGTGAAGGTCCAGCTGCTCAGAGTAAAAGCAAACACCCCGAAGGAGCCAGAGGATAAGTGCAAGTGTTGCAAACACAGGGTTACAATTGTAACAGAGTGATGCTGGTTTAACCCCAGGTGAAGAGCCCCGCGGCAGGAAAGCTGAGTGGCATCCTTCTGAGCACAGTTCATAAACATCATCCAACACTGCCATTTAGTCAGCCACTTACATCCACTCAAGAGAGAGGTCCAAGCAGAACCAGACTGAGGGGTTTCTGCTTCTCTAATACCATAAGCATGTGATTTTGTCTGCTCCAGCTCCCTCAGTCCCTCTGGCACTGCGGCAGGGAAATTTCTGAGAAGCCTGCCTTGCTTATAGAGCATTGCCACTGAAACAGCAGGACATTCATTAGTAAAGTTATAAAACACCAGTTTTCAAAAGCAGTCCCCAATATCCACGCTTAACATAGGCCAGCCTCCAGAGGAACTGGAAAACTGTTTTGTTTTGGTTTTGTTTCATTTTGTTTTTTCCAGGGCTCAAACATGCAAACAAAATGTCCAGGCAACAGGCAAATAACCCAAACAATCATCTGTTTCCAGATGCTCTCTATTCAGAGCCTGGCAAACACAATCCTGCTGATGTAACTGCCTGCGAAAAGGAAATGAACTGCTGATGGTCGGTGTGGGATGGGGACACTGGATGGAGGAGTGCTCTGATCAAGAACCCCTCCATGGCATGGCACAGAGACACTGGCTGAGCAAATGTGATGGGGAAAACTCACACAGGTGCAGTAATGCCCTCCTGAAAACCTGCTCCAAATCCAACCTGTGCTAGTGAAGGGTTGCAGTATGTGCTTGATGCCCTGGTCTTGCGCTGGCAACTGCAGCACAGCTCTCGGCAGGCGATAGTGTGAATCACAAACACTCCCCATTCCCTATCCCTCCTCGGGGACTAGTGGGGGAAGCAAGACAGGAGGGAGCTGCAGCATTTCTCTTCCCTGTCTCCTGTCTCCTACCTACCATATTTCCAGTAATGTGAAAGAAATACTGCCCAGCCTATACTGTCACCACCATGGGTGCATTCACATAGGGATCTCTAGCACCCATGTACCATCCTTTTAGCCACTAAGCAGAGACTGGGACTGGAAACTTAAATACAACCAGCTAGCAAGAAAATCCCTTGGGGTTTTTTTTTTGTTGTTTTTTTTTTTTTTTTTTTTTGTTTTTTTTTTTTTGGTTTTTTTTTTTTTTTTTGGTGGTTTTTTTTTTTGTTGTTGTTGTTTTTTTGTTTTATTTTGGGTTTTTGGGTTTGGGTTTTTTGGGGTTTTTTGGGTTGGGCTTTGGTGTTGGTGGCGGTGTTTTATTTTTTTATTTTTTATTGTGTTTTATTTTGTTCTGTCATCATGTTTTTACGACTGTTGTAAGGAGCTGCAGAGTATTTGATCTGGTTACAGTGAGAAGACTGATGCTTGCAGTCAATTTTCTAAACTTGGGTAGCTTCAGCGTGAAGCTTGCTTGTGAAATGCAAACAGGCTATTGCACATGTCTATCTGTGGCTCTTTCAGGACATGCAAGAGCTCTGAGACAGCAAAATCCACCTGGCAAGAACAATGTCTGCAGAAACATTTGTCTTCATTTCCCCAGACCCTGTTTCATCCTGCAGCCTTCAGGCAGATGTAGATTTAACAAGGAAAAGGAATCCAAACCCTTTCTGAAACTCCTGTGCTTTGCAGGGTGTTTGGGCCCTGGGCCACGCAGGAGAGCAGCAGCTGTGAGGGTCTCCATGATGCTGCCACTTGTGTCCAGTCCTGGCTGCCACACACACGTTGAGCCAAAATACTGCAGAGTGCAAAACCTGGGCACTCTGAGTGAGATTGCAGAGGAGTTCCTGACGTCTCCCAGAGACCAGAGGGTAGGATAGATCTTAGCAGTTGTAAGGATGAAGAGCTTTAAAAAAATCTACACTGAGCTACCAGAGATTTCAGTAAAACTCTGAAGTCCCACAGAAGCTCCTGTGCAATTTCTTGGATCTGATGCTGTGGGCAGTCAGTCATTGCTGGACTCTGGCTTGCCTCAGTCCACACACAAGCCAGAAAGGAGCCTGCCTGAAACAGCTCCTCTATCCCCAGCCTGGCTCAACCACCACAACATCCATTTTCCTGCCTGCCTCTGTGCAATCCAAAGCTGTGTTGAGGTCTCACCTATGCAGCTGTAGCCACTTCTTTCTCATATCTGATCAAGGCAAGTGCTGAGCACCTGCTAAGTGTTGCTCTCCTCCTGATATCACTTCCTGCTTGATTTGTACTGCTGAAAATCAGTATGTGAAATGTGTCTGTTACATGAAGCCTCCTCCCTTGTCCAGCTAGAATGAAATCAAGGGCTGTCTGCATGTCACTGCTCCAGGCCACAGGCACCTGCAGGAAGACTCAAATCACCCATGGCATCACCATGAGCTCATATGGGCAGGCAAGGCTATCAGAGAAAGCCACAAATAACAATGAGAGACACAAGCCTGGTACTAAGAGCATACAGGGCACTTCACAGCACAATCAAACAGGTATTGTCAGACCCAGCTGGTTAGAAGGAAGAGAGTAACTCCCTAAGGCCCATCAAGATGTATGGCTGGTGCTGGGCAGTTTGCAGGATTTTGCAGCAGATGCTACCTCCCCTTGTGCATAGCATACCCCCTTAACATCTCCCCTTGACATCTCTTAATTTCTTGTTTCTTCAGCTCACATACTGCTGAGCGCTTCCCTCCAAGCTCAGAACCACAGAACTGACAGCTCTGGCAGAACACCATCAGAACTGGAAGTGTCTCTAAGGAAGGACTCATCAGGAGTTTGGCTGGAGCAGCCTCTCCATGTCTCTCTCAACTAATACACACTGTGCCTGCCCTGTGAGAGCATGTGGGGACACGACGCAGCCCTGGGGCAGCACAGCTGAAACCTTTTACAGAGCTCCAGCCATCTTTTGGCCTTTTGCTCCTGCTGCGGTGTACAGAGGGCTGGCGTTGCTCTTACTGCCTGGGCTCATCAGAAACTCTACAATCATCTGCACTATTGAACTTTCCTTGAGTGTGCTTGCTGTAGGTACCAGCAAACTTGGAGTGTTTTACACCCGTTAGAAATGTTATCATCGCTTTCCCTGGTTTTACTTGCTTTCATTGTTTCTTTCTGTCAGCCTTCACTGCTTGAAGAAACATCTCTCTTCACAGACCTAAAGGCCCTGCTAGGAGTCTGCTCCAGCACAAGATTCCTATGGGGTTACAGCCTTCTTCAGACATCCACCTGCTCCTTCAGAGTCCTCCATGGGCTGTGGGTGGATATTGCTTCACTATTAACCTCCATGGGCTGCTTGGGAGCAGTCTGCCTCACCATGTCCTTCACCATGGGCTATAGAGACAGATTCCTATCTCTCCTTCAGCATCTGGAGCACCTCCTCCCCTTCCTTCTTCACCAACCTTGGTGCCTGTAGAGTTGTGTCTCACATATTCTCACTCTTTTCTCTGGCTAAAGTTGCTGTTGCACTATTCCCTGACACACACCCCCCACACCTGACACCCCACTTCTTTAATCTATTATCACAGAGGCACTACCATCATCACTGATGGGCTCAGCCTTGGCCAGTGGTGGGTCCATCTCGGAGCCAGCTGGCATTGGCTTTGTTGAACATGGGTGAAGCTTCTAACACCTTCCCACAGAAGCCTCCCCTGTAGCCCCTGATGCTACTAAAACACTGTCATATTAATCTAATACACCTGCTCTGGGGGGTTGGACTCAATGATCTCTGGAGGTCCCTTCCAACCCCTAATACTCTGTGATTCTGCAATAGCAATGTTAATTTAGGTACCAGAGTTTCCTCTGCAAGCAGGCTGGAGAAAACTGTGGCAAGAAAGGTGGCAAGAAGGTGGCAGAAAGCAGTTCAGCAGAGTGTGGGGCCTCACCAGTTAACTCTGCTCTGCTGCAGCCCAACCCAAACCTCTTGCACCATTTATTTGCATTAACCCCATCACTTACTAAGTGATTGGCACAGGTACAGGGGTAATCACTGCATGAAAAGGGCAGCACTTTCCACATGTGGGACAGTAAAATGTAGGCTGGTCCAGTGGCTACAGTAGAAGAGAACTGAACAAATTGATTGCAAGGGAAGAGAGGCATTCTGCATGGCCCATCAAAAAATAATGGTAGGGTAGAAGGCAGCTGCAACCTGGATGCAGAGCTAGAGTGCATTATCTGGGATTTCTGGACAAGGCAGCTGCCCCTACATATCATGTTCCTGCTGTTGTTCAAGCACATTACCTCTCTCCTTTTGTGTAGAGTGACAGAAAGAAGTTGCTGAAAGAGGTGATGGTCAAAAGGCTTCCTTATTGTGTGTCCCAGTGTCTTTGAGCTAACCACAAAGTCTTCTGCTCTGGCCTTATTATACCACTACAGTTTGTGTAGGTTAGGTGAATAATGCATACCTGTACAGAAGCTTCAGCACAGCAGTATTTCAAAGGGTATGGATCAGGTCAGAAATCAGGCATCCAGCAGGGCACAGCAAATTTATCTCAGGCAGTGCCTTCATCCTATGCAGGATAGCAGGTGCCAGTGTGGGCAGAGAGGGCTGGCACAGGCTCAATATTGATGAGAGGGTGGTGGCTGCATGTTTTGATGCTTTTTGGCTCATAATGCTTTTCTAAAGGACCTCATTGCCTACACAAAGCTCTTCCAAGCTTAACCCCAAGCATCTAATTTTTTAGCATCTGGCTTTTTCAAAAGGCTTTGAAAAATAAATAAATAAATAGAGCAGCAACGTTCACATAAATGAATGATTTATTTGCAACTTCAGTTTTATTTTCATAGTTTTTTGATTGATATTAGTACACTTGACAGGTCCAATTTATATGCAAATCAGCTTACACTCACAATGCAAAGAAGGAAAACATTTCTCACGCTTTGCAAATCTTACACCCTACATATGACTACATTATGTGCAGTCATATGTTCCTCAAAAGCATCAGTTTTCATCACAAGTCACTTGTCTGTGCTATCCATTAACCTCACAGAGATCTCAGGGCTTGGGGAACAAGCCATTTTTGTGGGGATGCATGAAATTAAGAGTGGGCTCTGCTGTACTGCAGATGTGCAATCGTTGTACACTATGGGCTCTTGCAGTGTATGTGTGCGTGCCAGATGTTAGAAGACCACAAATGAGGACACCAGATTTTCCATTTCCTGCTTCAGGCTGTTTTCTGCTGTACCTTTACTTCCAGCTCTGATGGGTGCCAGAAGAATTTTCTTAGAAAGAGTGACTCTGCTGGACAGCTTTTGTCCCTGTGTATCACAGGCTTTGCAAACTGAGATGAGGAAAGGGTCCAGGATCTCTCCTGTAAATATTTACATAGATACAGCACAGTCACTGCTCTTAAATCAGAAGGGGGAAATGGTGTATGGAAAGAAGGTCTCTGTGTTCAGAAAGACCTGGAAGGAAAAGAAGAAGAATGGCTCTGATGGCTTCTCCAGGCTTTGCCACCAGGGACATGGTAGCAAGTGTTGTGTTCTCAGGAAGGTCCTGATCTAAAGCCTCATGACATCAATGGATAAAATCCCTCTGGTACTAAAAGGTTTTGGCTAAGAACTACTCTCTTTCCTGTTCATATATGTAAAAAAAAATTCCCATCACCAGCCAGGCCACTCAGTGTCTGTCTTCTGCTCCTTCTTTATGGTTATAATTAAAAGAGTTTCAGGACAGACCTGGACAGTAAGCACACTATTGACATGAACAATATCTGAAGCAGGGAAATACAAGTAGCAGCAGGTGCTGAGGAAACGTGCTGTGTTCTTCAACCAATCAAACTCTCTTTTGAGGCACTTAGCCAGTATTCCTTTCTCTTCTTCTGTGACAATGGAGAGTTCCCAGACAAACCATGATTTGAAGAAGTGGTGCTGTTAGGTGGCCCACGCATGGGCCTGGGAATCAGAAAACTGGAGCCTTGTGGCTCTGAGGAAGCCACAAATTCCTCCTTGCTCAACTTCCCTATCGTGGGAAAGGGAGAGTTTGCTGTTCACTTACCTCGGAAGGCTGTGGTGAATATTGAGAACAGTTTTGGAAAACATTCTGGCAGCCTTTAATTTTAGCAAAAAAGCCTGTTGCAAAATAAACCAAAATCAACAAATAAGATTTCTTCCAACCAAAAACTTCCCCAAAAAAGAAGGTATATATTTATACTGACACCCAAGATGTATATTTATACCTAATGACTGGCACCTCCTGTGTAAACAGCCATATTTTTGCCTGTGTCAGCTCCCAGCACAGTCATGCAGGTTGTGGAAAACTGTGTTGTCCTTGGTCACGGCTTGCTGCTACCAGCCCCCACCACTCTGGAGGTCTCTGCTCCTGTAAATCAACAAGGAAGGACTGAATCAGTGAAGAACTTTGGTTGGAATCTCAGGTTGCTGACTTCTTTGCAAGACAGTGGCACCTCCTAAGTGAAGTTGTTCTTGGTAAGTTTGAAGACTACACCAAGGTGGGCAGGAGTGTTAATCTGCTGGAGGCAAGGAAGGCTCTGCAGAGGGATTTGGACAGGCTGGATCAATGAGTTCTATAAGGCTAAGTGTCAGGTCCCACACTTCCATCACAACAATCCCATCCAGTGCTATAGGCTTGGGGAAGAGTGTCTGAAAAGTTGCTTGTCAGAGGGTTTTGGGAATACTGGCTGACAGCCAACTGAATATGAGCCAGCAGTGTGTTCAGGTGGCCAAAGTGGCCAACAGCATCCTGGCTTCTGTCAGGAATAGTGTGGCCAGCAGAAGCAGCAGAGATCTTGCCCCTTTACTTTGCACTGGTGAGTCCACATCTCAAGTTCTGTGTTCAGTTTTGAGTCCCTCATTGCAAGAAAGACATTGAGGTGCTGGAGCATGTCAGAAGAGGGCAAAGAGGCTGGTGAGGGGTCTTGTTGAGGAGTTGCTGAGGGAGCTGAGGTTGTTTAGCTTGGAGAAGAAGGGGCTGAGGGGAGACATCATCACGTTCTACAGCTACCTGGAAGGAGGTTGCAGTGAGGTGTGGGTCAATCTCTTCTTACAGATGAGTGATGGGACAAGAGGAAATGTCCTCAAGTTGTGTTATGGGAGGTTTACAATATCAGGAAATATTTCTTTGCCGAAAGGGTCATTGGACCCTAGAACAGGGTACCTAGGGAGGTGCTGGAGTCACCATCCCTAGAGGTGCTTAAAAGATGCCTGTATTATGCACATAGGGACACGGTCTAACAGTTGTGTACAGGGAGATGCTAGGTTATGGCTGGACTCTATGATCTTAACACTTTTTCCAACCAAGCTATGCTATAATGCTATGATAAACTTCTAGTGCCATTCTCCTCAGCACAGCCCCATGGGAAGCTGGAGGCCTGCGGCCCTCGCCCGCAGCTCCCCATGACAAGGACCTCAGGCGTTGTCCCTCGCCACCCCCCTCCGTCAGCCCCAGCGAGGGGCCCCCGCGGCGCTGGAGGCCGCTCCCGCGCCGCAACACTACAATTCCCAGCAGGCCGTGGGAAGGCACGGAGGGAGCGCGGCGGGGCGCATGCGCACTGAGCCACTCCAGCATGGCTACAGTGCTGTCCCGGGCGCTGAAGCTGCCGGGTAAGGGGTCCGCGCCCGCGGGAGTGGGGAATATTTCGGGCCGCCTGGCGCCGAGCTTGGCCAGGCCGAGCCGGGGCGGCCACGCCCGGGTCTGCTTTCAGGGTCGGTGAGGCGCGGTTGCCACTGGCCGAGGCAGTGGGGTGCGTTGCTATGGTGATGTGGTGATGGTGGTGATGTGGGACGAGGCCCAGCGCTGGGGTGAGGGGACAGGCCTGGCCGCCCTGGGGTTCCAGGCGTTGTGAGGGTGCCCGCGGCCATTGCCCGAGTCCCTTTGGTGGAGGCAAGGCAGCAGGGAACGGGGCAGCGCCTCGGGGCTCCGGAGGCGTTGTTTGACGGTGGGTTGCCCGGGCCTGGCCGCAGCCCTCTGAGGAGCCGCGTCCGGACGTAGCGGGAGAATGCGCCGGGTCCCGCAGGCCGCACAGAAGTGGGCGCAGGGCTCGGGGCAGCCCCCACCACCACCAGAAAGCATTAGCCCCTCTATGTTTCATTCTTGCTGGGTTTTACCCCCGAAAGCCAGGACAGGAGATCGATAAGTGCCACTGCAGTTAGCCAGGTGAATGTTTCAAGTTTGCCTACCGCCACTCTTCGAGCCAGAGATCTTCAGCGAGATGAAAGGCTATTAAAGCATAAGGGACTATTGTGTTGGGGAACAGGATCTTTCAAAGATAAGGCAGTGAGCAGCAGTCCAACAACCAAACCATTCTCTTCAGCCAGGAGATTAGAAAGGACTGAAACTACATTGTGAAACCAGACCTTGAAAGCAGATTGGAGACAGTGCCAATCCACCTGGCTGCATTAACCCAATGAGAGAGTGCCTCGTTGCCCTTTGTGACCATGGTTTGCTTTCAGGAAAACCGTGGGACAGAGACAGGGCCCGGCTATGTGCTGCTGGACTGTAGTCCTGCAGTGCTCCAGTTTGTGAAGCTGCACTGAGTGGGAAGGTCATGTACTTCCCCCCTCCATTGATCCATAAAGATTATAGCAATGTCTCCAGGGCCCTTCCCACGAGGTATTTGTAAGCTGTACCAGGAGTCATTATTTTTCAGTTTGTGTAGTGCCTGTTAAGTCTCATTCAAAGAACTTCTGTTTGCAGATCAGTTTCTTTCTGGTTATATATGTGCATGTTTGTTTGAATGGGAAGGAATGCATTTTACGTGAAGTTTATTTAGGAGAAGTGTGAACTGCTGAATCTAAGCATGTGTATATTCCCACTAGGGAACTGTACAATAACAAGTACAGATCTCTTCTGGGACCTTTGCAACTAGCATGATCTATATCTGCTGATGGGAGGCATTGATTTGAAAAAGAGCACAGACCTGGCAAGTATAGTTAAGAAAACAGTTCTTTCATCAGTCCATAGGTTAAATTGCTTGTATCATACCTTGTTTGTGCAGTTAACTCTCAAAAAATGCAGCTTTCAGCAGCAGTAAGAAAGCAGAAAGCCTGTTGTTAGAGCTATTTTTTTCCTGCTGCATCTCATACAATTAATTACATCAATATGTGGCAACTTATTTCCCCATGAGCTTAGTGATATGTCTGCATATCACCCAGGCAGTCACCATATCACCAGTCACCCAGTGACTGGTGCCTGCTAACTGCCAGCTGGTAAAAAAAAAAAAAAAAAAGAAAGAAAGAAAAAAAAAAAACAGAACATGAAGTGAATACAAAGGACTGGAACCAATCATCACTGTAATAATGCACAGAAAATGGTACTCATCTGAAGTCCAAAAATCTGCTCTTTTCACTTCAAAGTTAGTGCAAATAAAAGCTTTTCCAGTAAGTCAAAGGCAGGGAAAAAAAATGATTACAAGGCATATCTTTCAAGCCATCAGCACCAGAAATTAATATTCCATTGTAAGGGGGACCTGATTCCAATACAGGTCACCTCACAGATGCCTCCTTTCCAAATCATGATCGCATGATGCATCCTTTCTTCTCTGATGGGTCACATTCTTCTACTGCAATAGTTGCATGAGCTGCCCATGCAAAAACTACTATTAGGCAAATGCACAAGGGATTTTGAAAGTCAGGCATTGCAGTTTAGAGTTCAACTGCTCCTTGTAGGACATTTTTCTCCTTCTTCAGTACTTGTTTTTTCTTCCAATGGCTGTAAAAAAAGAGATCCAGGGTGACCCAACTGGTAACAGACCACAAGCAACAGTTCCACAAGTTGATTGTAACCACAGGCCACTGACTAGAAACCTCTCTTTTCTCACTGGTGCCATGTTAAAAAAGGAATATAGTTTAGAGCAGGTCAAAACAGAAGTGTTTTGTTTACCTATAGGAAAGAACACAGAGCAGCTGGGAAATTGACTTTGATAATAAGAACTTAGTCCCTGTAAAGTGGATGCAAGGTTTATGTACACTTAGAGACCAGTATGCAAAAACATCGATAACAGAGTATGAGTTAAACTAATCTATTACATACACAGAGCCATAGAACTGCTCAAGGTAGGTCTAGAGACTGTTTGCTTTAGCACAGGTACTAATTTATCATGAAGGTTACACAGTGATTATTGTTTCAAGTGAAATAGTGTGAGAGTTTGACCAAAAGGCCAGCTTGGATCTACCCATGTGTCCCGATCCGATGATGGAAAGCTGAAAACTGCATTAGGAGTATTGACTTTTCTGACAGCTGATCACTTGCAACAGAGGCAGTTTTAGCTTTTTCTTGATGGGAAGTATCTTCTCTCAACCTTAGCCTTGCTGTTGACCAGAAATGAAAGAATTTTGACTTCAGGAGCACTTCTCAATAAATCATAGTTCTCTAAAAGGTGTGAGGCTGCCCTTGTTTTCACAAATTCTTTACTACTATTTATGTCTATTTGTGCTTTTCTGGCAAAAAATCATTTAGGAACGATTGGTGGAAAGCAAGTGTGGTATCCCACAGCAAGCTCAACTAAGAGTCAGTTCCTTCTGCTCTGTCTCTAGCCAGGTGAATCATGAGTTATGTATTCTCTGCACCACAGAACAGCCTCAGAAGGCTGGGCGGAACACGTCCTTAAAATACCTCCAGTGCATTCCCAAAACATTCACACATCTATTGTTAGGACTCTATAGAAACAGTGTGAGATGGGCACTTGAATCCTCTGAGGTTAAATTTTATGCCTGACCTTACTGAGTGGCTATGCCTGGTGAGAGTGCTAGCTAACTTTTTAAGGGAAGACAGGGAGAAAGAATGCCAGTTTCTGGCTCCTGGTCAGTTAGATGTGGAATAAAACTGAGCAACTCTCTGCTTTACATCTCTCCTGTAACTCAATAAATCTTTTCCTATGTAGGTCACCAAAAGCTGTAAGTCTTTACTGTTTAGTAACCTAGCCTCTGGTCAGTGGTTCTCAGCAGAAAAGTGGTCCTGGTACACATTGTGGTTGACACCACTGTCACTGTTGCCAATATCTCCATTCTTGCCAGTTCGAGTGAGTGAGCTCTAGTTTGGATGTGACTCCTGGAGATCCAGATCAAAACTGTTGCAGATAAAGCTTATTCTTATCAATGCAAGGATGAACAGCAGTTTTCAGTCTCTAATTTAAACAATTAAAATAAATCACAGTACATCTGAAGTGTATCTTGTTGAGTTGTTTTGCTCAAAGCATACTGGTTTCTACAACCAGGAGCAGTCTGCTTAACATAACTGCCTAACTTTGACTTCCCAAACTAAATACCATTTGCTCTTGGGCCAGCAGCATTTGCTTTTCATACCACTCTGACCTGACTTGAGCTGGCGCATCTGGATCTGTAGTGAGAAGCTGCAAATACCCTGCCAGTGAGTCCTCTCTGGAATTTGTTTTTGCTGAGTACCCTTTCATCAACTTGTCAGCACAACTCGCTGCGTAGGCATCTGGGAAATCCACCCTGCACTGTCACTGCAGACTATGAGCAGATTGCTGTGTGTCACTGAGGTCAGTGGCCTTCTGTGCTGCTCACAGGATGGAGTCAACATTATCAAGACTTCCTGAAAAGCCCACATTTGCACGCTTGTTTAGGACAGATTGTTGGTTGATGAAAAACTCAACATGAGCTGGCAATGTGGTCTTGCAGGCCAGAAGGCCAATGGTGTCCTGGGCTACATCAAAAGGCCTGTGACCAGCAGGCCAAGCGAGGTGAGTCTTACTCTCTGCTCTGTTTTCATGAGACCCCACCTGGAGTACTGTGTCCAGTTCTGGTGCCTCCAGCTCAAGAAGGACATTGGACTGTTGGAGCAGGTCCAGAGGAGGCCAGGAAGATGATCAGAGGGCTGGAGCATCTCCCCTATGGGGACAGTCTGAGAGAGCTGGGATTGTTCAGCCTGGAGAAGAGAAGGCTCCAGGGAGATCTTACAGCAGCTGTCCAGTACCTGAAAGGGGCCTACAAGAACACTAGGGAGAGATTTTTTTGCAAAGGCTTGTAGCAATAGGATGAGGGGGTTCAGACTGAAGCGGGAAAAGGGTAGATGTAGACAGGATATTAGAAAGAAATCCTTAACAGTGAGGGTAGTGAGATGCTGAAGGAGGTTGCCCAGGGAGATTGTTCCCCTTCCTGGAGGTGTTCAAGGGCCAGGTTGGACAGGGCTTTCATCAGCCTAGTCTAGCAGAAGGTGTCCCTGCCCATCACATGGGGGTCGTACCTAGATCATCTTTAAGGTCCCTTCCAACCTTAACCATGCAATGCTTTTATGATCTGTGTGAAGCCAGGCAGTGTCTCACAGGGATAGACTGGACTATCCCATGAGAATACATTATCTTTTAGCTATGTGCTCTGCCTCCACAACAGACAGCTTTTTGGATTGTTTATATGTGCTGGATTTTTTTTTTTTTTTAAATTTTTAACTTCATGTTTTTGTAGAAGCCCCTAATTCAAAAGGGAAGGGTCTGATACATTGTTGGACATCTTTTATTCCCCCACTGTTCAGTGTGGGTGGGTTGTGCTGGCTGCTCCACTTAATGTGGGATATGTGGGCTTTAGGAGGATTGACTGAATACAATTTATATGTGGTACAGAAAGGGGAAGTGAAAATGCTTTTGTGGGGTGAGAAATGAGATTAAAAAAAAGAAATGTGCGTGGTGCAAAATAGATTCTAGTTGCTGCAAAATAGGTGTGTTGCACTAGTTAGGTACTACAGTACATCTGTAACTGAGTCTTGCTTTCATGAGAAAACCAGAAGTAAGGCATGTTATCAGGCAGGAAAAATAATCATGAAAGCCCTTAAATTTCTGCTCCGTAAAGCCTTCCCATTACCTTAGTCTCTGAAAGTGGTTACAGCTTGCTTATTTTTGCTTATTATTTATGCCTTGCATGTATCACTTCAGGCATCTTTGGGCACAAGTTAGCTGCTGTTTCAGGTCAGCTTTAGGCAAAGGGAAATGAAGCATATCTGGAATAGCAAAGTCCCACCTTGGAATAGGAGAAAGAGAAACAGACTGAGCCTCAGCAATCACCAGAGCAGTGGCCATGGCTCCATGCCCAGCCTAGTGGCACAGGGCAGCTCCCTGAGACGTGATCTTCCACTCGTAGCTCAGGGCAGTCAGTCTGTGTGATCTTGCCTGCACCCATAAACAGATGGCCCTGGCCTTACTCCAGTGTGTGCAATCAGGCTCTGCACTTGCCCTTGTCACACTCCCTGCGGCTGTCTTGGGCTTGGCAGAGAAGTTGTCTATGTGCCAGACATCTGTGGGGAAGATACCTAAAGCTAGGCTACTTTACTGTACCACCACCTGAAGGCACCAGTACTAAGTTATCCTATCTTGGTAAGGCCAAGCACAAGCTGTTGGCTCTGGTGGGAGGAGGAGTGGTGCAGGGGCACTGTGGTTTCCTGCTGCAGGGGCTGCAGCACTCCCTCTCTCTGTGCTGAGCCATGCAGAAAGGTGGTGTCTTAGAGGAAACAGCCCTGATACCTTCAGACATATGCATGCTACTGGCCCAAAAGGGCAAAATCACTTTGCCTTCATCTTCAGTTGATAATCATTTTTACCAGCACTGCAAAGAAACTGTATAGTGTACTATCCCTTGTGAAGCAGGACAACTGGTTTTCTATGCTAGAAGGCAGCAGTGCTGCTTGGACCTGGCAGGAGAAGGAGGGAAAAAATGAGTTCCCCCAGAGAACACAGAGTACAAGTGAAGAGGGGCTGTGGTGGGATGAGAAGCTGACAGATGCTGAAGGAGTTCAGAGTCTGATGTCAAGAGAGTGGTTTAGGTACTCAGAGCATTAAGCATGATTTCATGCCAATGTGTCTCATTAGCAAACAGGAACGTCTTAGAATTAATAACAGCAATTATAATTAATAATTCTCATGTCATGAATTCCGTATGTATAGATACACATACCTACATGTCTATATAGATATTATATACATACATCTCTCTCTTGGGAAAATAAGTGTTGGCATCTTTTCTTCTGCAGCTGCTACTTTGAAACACAGACAGACTCTTTTTCACTTGGACTTGGATCTATGCAAAATGCAGACTGTGCTGTCATCCCTTCTGTATGGAGGGCACCACTGCAGCCTTTTCTCCATTGAGATCCTGCAAAAGTGAGGAACTCATGTTTTATTGTCTCACTCCATCTCTTCCCTCAGGAAAGAAGAGCCCAGACCTTGGGGAATACGATCCCCTCACTCAGGCTGATAGTGATGAAAGTGAAGATGACCTGGTACTCAACATCCAGAAGAATGGGGGTGTCAAGAATGGGAAGAGTCCCCCTGAGGAGGTGCAGGACCCTGACTCTGATGTGGAGGTTGGGATGACAAAGCAGCACATGTCAGAGAGCGCGCCCGAGGGTTATCCTGCAGAGGCGACCGGGAGCTTGGAGCAGAAGGCTGCTCCCTCCCTCATGCCGTACCTGCGCACTGCGATTTTTTTGCTCACTGTGGTGATCTCCATGATTCTTGTGTTGGTGTGCGCCTTTCTAATTCCCTGTCCCCCTAGAGACTTGCATAACACCTGGAACCGCAACCTAGGGCAGGGAGCAGGTGAGAAAGCCCCAGGAACAGCATCTGGCGTGGGGGAGGTGGCAGCTCCCAGGCTGGGCATCGGCGGGAGAGACCTATCTGGGAGAGCCAGGTCGGAGCAGAGGCCCTTCCTCACCACTGCAGATGCTCCGAGGTAACAGACAGGTGGCTGTCCTCTGCTCACTCTTCAAGCTGAGGCCTGTGAAATCTGCCAGAAGTAGATAGTAATGCCACAAAATCTTGTTTCTGTCAACACCAAAAAACATTTTGATTCTTCTCCCATCCTGCCTTTTTGTCTGGATGATATGCTCTGTTCCCTCTGGAGATGGCCCAGCCCACTTTAAAATATAGCACCTCCCTCTCAGCATCCTGAGTTTCACCAGCACCTCCATGCCGAAGTGTGTGAGTGTGTTTGGAAGGAGGGGGATAGAAATCTTTCTGTCTCCTAACTGGCATTACTAACCTTATTTCTTCCGTCTTGTCCCACTTGAATCTATAAATCAAAATTTGTGATCTTTTGTCATCCTATACAGGCCACTGGTAACATTTCTGAAGTATCTCCTGTTCTGACTTTTGCAGTAAAGTAACAAGTGATTGGTGAAATAATTTCTGCCAGGTCTAGATATGTCTCTCCCTCCTTGCTTTCTGCTTCTGGCTTGCAAATCTAAGCCTTTCATAAGACATGTGACTCCCACGTTGCCTTAGAAAGTGAAGTGGGAAGCAGAAATCTTTTTTTGTTAGCTCTTCCATTTTCCACTTCCCTTTCCTTTCTGTGACCCAGACGCTGCATTCCTTTCCATGCAATGAAATACCTCCCCATGGTGTGAGCTGCCTGGCATTGTTGCTTCCCTAGTAAACTCTGTGAGGCTTGGCTATCCATGTTTCTAGGCCAGCCCCCCTCTCCCAGCATGGGAAATGGGCTGGGTGGCCTCTTTGACAGCGTTGCAGTGATTCTCTGTGACTTGCAGGTGGTGTGCTATCCCCACTGGAGCTGTCCGACATGAACGGCGATGGGATCCCTGACATCCTCATTGTCTTCACTGCCTTGATGAATGCCAGTGTCAAGGGTAAGCACCACAGCTCCTTTCCATTCTTCTTTCTGTATGTGTCTATATGAACCTGTGTGTGTTTGTCTTAAGTATGGGAAGAGCACCTGCCACTGCCAATCCACTCCCTTGCTCTTTTCAGAGTTCCTTAAAACAGCTGGTGAACTTTGCTTGTGCATTGTCATGCTGCTTGTAATTTCCATTGAAAGCCTCTCCTTCCATACCTGTTGAGTGAATATCATCTGTTTTCCCCTATCTCATCCTAGGGCAAGTCCAGCTCTTTATGCTGTATTTGTGCACACTTGGTTTGGAAGCAGAGATAAAGTGATCAGAAAGCACTGCTCGACACATAGCAGTTGAAAATAATGTGGGATTTTATCCACCCTTGTTACCTCTTCACAAAAGAGCTCAGGCTAACTACCTGCATTTTAAAGATACACAGGTGGAAGCACACAGAAAGGAAGCAGCTTGGCAGAGGTCACAAATGAGATTCACTGGTAGAGACTTGACTCTTTTCTGATCTGTGATCTGTTGTTCTGGTCGTTACCAAGGACAACAGGGACAGTGATGGCAGAGCCGACTGTTGGAGCACTAATTCTCCTGAACTCTACCCAGTTGCTTGCCAACAAGGAGCTTTATGGATTTTATCAACAGCTGTAGATTGGTGGTGTAGAAAACACCCTCACCTTGCTGCATTTTTCTCCAGGTCACTCCATTTACTTGCCAGGCTCCAAATCATTGTTAATTCATAGATAAAAGACTGTGTGATGATGGAGAAGCTGCTGTGCCTGGCTGTTTAGCAGATAGCTTCCTGCTTTCTCCTCCTGGCTCTTTTTGCTTTATTACCCCTCACACCATCAGGTAACATAGCAGCAGCCTGCTGATACTGGCCACAGGGGCTGCCAAGTCCAGTGGCATCCTATTGCACTGGACTTCTAAAGCTCTGCGGGGTTCCTAGCTGCCTGCTGTGCTGCATCTGCCCAGCCTGGCACCACCTGAGATTATGTGTATCTGTTCAATCTCAGAGATATATTCAGGGAGCAAACATACATTGCACAGCCTGAAGAGAATTTCTGTGGGACAAAAATGCCCTGGCTCTTGAAAGGCTGCAGTAATAAAAGAGGATTGGGAGAATGCTGCTTCTCCATGGCCCTAGCGGAGGCTCTTGGTATTTCACAACAAGTCCTATAGAAACAAACCTATGAGCAGAGAGCAAGCTGTAGAGTAAGTTACAAAAGAAAGTGAGAGCAGGAGATTCTGTTGATGTAAAGGTTGCATTCAGTTTGTGGAGGTTGTCCTTGCACTCTGTTTTGCCTTTGCATTGTATTTATTTTTCATCATAGACATATGTCCAGTTCTCAGCATGCTCTGAATGGAGGTAATCATACCTAGCTGCCTCCTGGGCTGTAGCTGTGCTGCAAGACAAAAAGCAGATACTAAATCAGGTCTAAACACATCATAATCCTAAACCTGAATAGCTGGACATCAGCCCTCCTGTAGCTTGTGTTCAGACCATTCAGAGTGTCAAGCAGAGATAAGCTTGGTATAGCTACCTGATGGACTCAGCTATGACATTTTTAGCTGTTTCTCCATCTTATACATACTTCAGCCATGAGCTGCATTCAAGACTTACTTGTTATTGGTCCCTGCCAACTTAAATGAAGGAGTTGAGGCAACCCATTAGCATAAATCAGATTATTTTCAGCTTGAGAAGAGAGGGAGTTTGATTTGGAGAGTAGGCTCAGACTTGCTTTCAGCCAGTGGCCCAGTTATTCCCTTTGTGTAGTAAGGTCATGTGTTGTTTGCCTGATAAAACAGGATTCATCTGGGACTGTTGTTATTTTGAAATGTATGTGAGTTCATCCTAAATTGTGATGGGAGCATACCAAGTGGACATCACAGTGACCACAGCAGCTATGTTTAAGGACAGGCTGAGCTAAAAGTTGCTCACATTTGGCATCTGAGCCAACAGTCAATGGAAATGGCATGGACTACTTCCCCCCCCCCAATTGTTTTGTGCTAATTAGTGAATTACAAGATCCTTGAGTTACATTCAGGGATGTAACCAATTGGTTACATTCAGTCTGGTTTTCAGAACAGTAGTATGTTGGAAAAATAAGGAAAAAGTTCTCAGATTGCCAATCACCTGCTGGTGCTCCAGAATTACGTCAATCCAGGACATTCACATGAGGTGGCATCTGCCTTGGGAGTCATTTAAGGTTTCCAGTTGGTGCTAGCTGTTGTTTTGTGGGAGAGGGGTTTGACAGCAGGCACATTTCACACCAGGAAGCCAGCACAACTGAGCAGATTGTCTCCAGGATCTTGGTTCTTCTGTGCCTAGCTGACAAATTTCTTGCTGTGAGCACAGGGCCAACTTCCATGATTATCTGTGGTGTTGGCTGGCAGCCCAACTTGTCTGGAGATCATTGCTAGGTTCTTCAGACAGAGAGACTCAGTTATGGGGTGGATTTTTCAACTTTGCTTTCAGGCGGTGTGGATGTGACTGGCTTAAGCTACTCAGGTCTAGAAAATAAAGCTGTAGCTCAAGCTCTGAGGCCAAAGGCATCATGTGCATAGCTTTTGATGACAAAGGGTTTCACTCTCTCTTTCCTGCCTTTTCCAGGTGTCTCTAGGCCCTCTGTAACTGTGGTGGCCCTATCTGGTATGAATGGCAGCACCCTGTGGTCCATCCAGCTTCCAGAGGAGACTCGGAGTGTGCAGTGCAAAGGGCTGTCACTGGGGGCACCTGCAGAGCCTGTCTGCCTTGTTACAGGGACATCAAAATTCCTCAGCCTTCTCAGTGCCTCCACAGGTAGAGTCAAACAGCAGCATTAGAAATATGCTTCTGCTTTTTTGTTTTCTTTAATAGACTAATAAGCATTGAAGATTCGGTGCTGGCGCTTCATGGTGGCTGTAATCCAGTGAGACACAGGAAGGAGTCAAAATGCAATTAATTTCTTGTTACATAGGATAAGATAATCCAAACTATAGCTGCTCTGTGGCAGCATCTTCATCCTGCCACCTCAGAACATTTCAAAGTGTTAATCTTCATCCTATAGCATCCCCATGGCATAAAGAATATGTAAGATATTTTCTTATCAACGTTGAGCTGTTAGTACAACTCAGCACCTTTGTAACATCACTGGGAAGCTGATCAGTGTTCTTGAAGAAGTTGCATGAGGATGTGTGCTACATCCAGCAAACCTTCCAGAGAAATTAGGTCCATGGAAGAATTTACTAGAGATGAATGAATATTGTATTTTTAATCACTTGATCATGTGCATCTCCGTTCTCTGATTGCTGTTTGTTCTACCACATCGATTCGCTGGCAGAAATATTTATAGGTAGGCATAGGGATGAATTTGAAATCAGAGCAGGGGATGGAGACATACAAGAAACCTTGGGTTTAAGTGAATGATCCAATCAAAGAGCAGTGTCATTTATCTTTCACATGCTTTTAGGGACCAGGTTGTTAACACAGTCAGGACCACAAGCTGTCTCCTTTACCAGCAGGAATAGTGTTACTAACATGTGCAAGCATTTGCAGGTCTGGCCTTTGGCTTCCTTTGTCATGCAGAGGAAAACCCTACCCTACCCTACAGAGCTGCAGCATCAGAAAAGTACTTTTTAACCCTGAATAAAAAATCAGAAGTGTTGGCAAAAGAATCAAGAAAAAGCAAAAGCATTTCACTTCATTTTGCCCTTTTTTTTTTTTTTTTTTTTTTTTATGGTTTATTTGTCAACTTGCAAATCAGGTTTTGCTGAGTTTCCAGCTGGGTCCATGCTGGGCTGTTGAACCATTTGACATCACATCTCCTAACATGCTTTGCCCCTCAGGTGGATTGAGCATGCAGTGCTGGAGCGACTGCTGATGGGAATTTAACTGAGACACAGATTTGCATTTTGCATATCAGGACTGCCCATCTGTTCTCTTTTCTGGCATCTACCTACAGGCTTTACTCCTGGCTGATGATAACAACTGCTGTCCTGAAAAGCAGCACTCTCATTTAGCTTCTCCTTTCAAGAGTAAGATTCTCTGCTATTTCAGGAATTGTTTTGGGTTCGGGTCTTTCTAGAGTGATGCTAAGATGGAAGCATGGGAGGACTTGAGGTGTGGCTCAAAAAGCAATCTGAAGAAATGCTCGGGCAAGAACTTTGCTTCCTGCTGCAACTTGTCCCAGTTTGTAGGCTTGTCTTTTCTCATAGAATGGGGTAAACAACCTCTTTTCCTCCCTTCTTCAAGAAGGTTTTGGGGAACTCTCTGAGGATGCCTGCCAGTTCCCCAAGTTCTGCAGGTCTCTTTCTTCCTCTTCTCACAGGCAAGACCATCTGGACGCTGAACTATATCCACCTTTCAAGTGGGATGTTGGCTGCACCAGCTGCAACTCTTCCAGATGTGGATGGAGATGGGATTAGGGATATTGTTGTTCTGGCTCTCAAGGAGACACAGGTACAGCATATCACTGCTCAGAGTTTGAAAGGACCATCACTAGCTAGAGGAAGAACTGGGAGTCTGATGTGGAAAGGCTTTAACAGGAGCTGCAAGAACCCCTAATTTTCATTCCCTTAGATTTCCCTGAAATCTTTTTCTTTCAAATGGTCAGAGCAGTGAGATCAGGCAATAATGTCACTACCTGCATTCCTTGTCATCTAGCAATGAACAAAAGGGTCACTATTTACCCCTGGATGGGACTTGAGAATTTTGTGTTTCTGTTTAGTGAAGCTTGTTTTGAAGTGAGTGTTAAGCCATGCTGAGAAAGATGTCTGGAGAAAGGAGCATTCATCTTACATGGAGGAGAGAAAGTCTTGTGGTTAATTCACAGATTTCCTCTATGCCTGTCCCTCCCCACAATTCTAGCATTAATGTTCTTAGAGGAGTTCAGGTTTTTGAAGTCCCTTTCATCTTTAATGCATTTGCAGTCAAGAGAAATGCATGAAAAACACCCAGGAAGCTGGACTGAGCAAAGAGAAAGAGACCACAAGCTTAGACTTTGCTGTGAGGATAAAGAGCAATGGAGCCTCATGCTGTGGGGACCAGAGAAGATTCTGAGAAGTGCTTTCACAAGTGCATGAAAAGACTCTACACCTCTAAAAATCTCCACACCTCTCTCTTTGCAGCCTGATGCGTTTTTCGTCTTGGTCTCAGGAAAGACTGGGACTGCTTTGGGTGGGCCTGTGAAGTACAAAATCAATGGAGAAGGGAAAGTAATTGGCCCCCAAGTCCACATCACCAGCCGAGGAGCCATCTACATCCTGTTTGGTTTTGGTAAGATGCACTTTGCCTCTTCAGCAATTTACCTTACCAAGAAAACATTCACTGCACCTAAAATGGCCTAGAACATCCTTGGGATGTTTCTGCTATACCTTCTCCTGTAAAAACTGAGACTAGAGAGCATGGGAACAGATCTCAGTGCCATGGTGTGGAAAAGTGCAAGAGCATCAATACCTGCCAGCCTTGAGTAGCTTGGAGTTTCCCAACAAATGGTTCCCATGCCAGGGAAGTTCCAGCTCTGAGCATTTCTTTGCCTTCTACCACAACTGCAGTGGTCTCAGGGACCCTCAGTGCTAAAAGGGAATTAACTTTTGCAGGCAGGTCTCTTCATCTTTAATCTTCTTGGCAGGTAATGTCCAAGCACTTGCCCTGAGGGATATCTTTACTCAAGCCAGAAACCGGGACCGCTTTCCAGCAGTCCTGGAGCAGGAAGAGCCAGAGTGGGAAAAGCGCAGATCTGTCAACTTGTCAGAGCTCATTGACATTTACAGGTAGGAAATGGACTTGTCATCTGCTGGGAGAGGAAGGGAAGGGTAAACAACCCATAGTACACCTAGAGATGGTCTCTCCTACTTCAGTACTGTCCTTCTTTTTGTGGTCCAGTTCATAACAGTACTCTGGGGGAACCCATTGCTTCCTCCCTGTCCTGTGGTTGTTGTAGCAAAAGAAGTGGAGAGTATGATAAAAGGGAGTATTTGCTTCTCCTGCTCCTTGTTCCTTAATTCCACCCCCTATTTGTACCTGAAGGGAAAAACAAAAAAAAAAAAAAAAAAAAGGTTATTCCTAGCTAATGGAGTCCCTTTGGGAAGCTCAGTCTGTTTAAAGCACTGGAGGCCTACATTTCTTTACTCCTTCTTTACTACTAAATTGTTGTCAAGGTCAGCCAGGGTAGGAACAAATGTGAACCCACAAGATTCCTGTTTTTTATAGTAATTCCAGGTGTTCAGAAGATCCCACACCTGACTTTAGCCTGCTTAACTGAGGTATGCCCAAAAGAATGCCCAGAGGATCTTTTCCTGGGGGAAAAATAGGATTCTCCGACAACAGCTCAAATCTTAGGTAGAATGAATTGCCATGTGGACAGGTAGCTAATGCTGAGATGTGCAAATGAAAGCCTTGGCATCTCTTCTCTGCTTTCCATTTGTTCCAGTGGGGGTGTTGAGTTCCTGCAGATGATAAAGACACCTGACACAAACTGCAGCAACCTGCTCATCACGACCAAAGACAGCTTGATCCTACTGCGAGGAGAGGATCTGGAGCCCCGATGGACCCTGGAACTGCAGAACATCAGCAGGTTACGTACTGGGAACATTTGTTTGTCCTATTTTTTCCTGTACCCTTACCTGTCTATCACATGTGCTCATTAGAAAGCAATTCCCCAAGTCTGGAAAGAAATCTAAGACTTGGATGTGTGCAGATGCACAGCTGAGCAAGTGAAGAGGGCAGGGGAGGCAAAGAACAGAAGGCTGGAAACGAGCTGTGTGCTTATGTGTGATCACAGGTAAAGGGCCTGATTCAGGTACCCATCCTTGATGTCAAGGGAGTGTTGTGCCACTGGAATTCAGGGGATTACCAGTGTGTGTTCAGCCCATCTGCTGCTCAGGGCTGCCACTTGCCAGCTCAGTGGAGAGGAGAAATTGCATTGGTGATGTTAAGTATTTAGAGAAGGTGTCTGAGTGTGGCCCACAGATCTTAATGTTCCTTGAAAACTGAAAATGAGCACCCTGATGACAGTCAGCACACTATCTAGACTAAATGTAAACCTTAAAATGAAACTGCTTGGCCTCTAATTTCACACATGGCAATTAAGTAATTTGCCAGATCTCCTGGGTTGATAATAACCAGCAATTTCAGCTTACCCAGTATTAAATATTTGCAAAGGGCAGTTGGGCACAGTTGAGGGAAATTATGTGGGAAACAAATTGCTTGCTCTGCTGTCTAGAGAAAAGAAAGCACTTCCCAGCTCAGTGTTACCTGACTGCCAAGAGCATTTATAGAAAGCAAGCATTGGAACTTAGTTAAGAAAAAAAAAAAAAGATGTTCAGGTAGGTTTGATATTAAGGTAGAGTTCTTCTTGAGGGCAGGTGCTTGGCATAAGCAATGGTTTAGGAACAGCTTATGGCTGCTTGATCATGCTATGGGGAAAGGAGATGGACTAAAAGTGTTTTGGGCCCCTAGTCTGGAGATACCTGGATGTGTCTGGGGTCTAGTTTAAAGGGTAAGCATGTAGTGCCTAAGCAAAGCTAGTTCATGGATGTTGTGAAATGGACCCACTATGGAATTGCAAAATGTCTATGGGTTCAACTCAAGGAGAGTTGAAAACTGCTTTACCTGTTCCATTCACAGAAACACAATGTACTTAAGGTTGGAAGACACCTCAATTGCCTAGGCCAATCTGTCTACTCAAGCAGGCTCAGCTAGAGCAAGCAGCTTAGCAAGTTGGCTGTATGCTGACAGGTTTTTAATCTCTCCAAGCATGGAAACTCCATCCTCCAACATCTCTGGGCAGCTAATACTCCATGTTGCTGTACTCCAGCCCTATTTTTTTCTGGTTTTGCGACCTCCCATGGGACAGAGTACAACAGGAGTTGCCAGACAGACACTGAAAAATACAGAGAGCAGTTGTTTTTCAAGGCCACTGCGTTCAAATCCTTCACTACCTGTTTTCTTGGGGTTAAGAGATGAAATCTGGTAGACTGAATATATTGTAGAGAANGGCAGGGGGTTGGAACTGGATGATCCTTGAGGTCCCTTCTAACCTCACCATTCTATGATTCTATGATTTACTTAAGGAGGTTTGGATTTTTTTAGGACTTAAAGTAAGTTCTGCTGAAGCAACACAGGCTAGGCAACAAATTCAGCTCAGGGGTCTCACCACAGAGTCAACCTGGTTCCTTATCAGATAAAGCTTAACAAAGCCAACTGAGAGTTCCCCTTTTCCTGAGAAATCTGCCCCAGTCACACCACTCCAGCCAGTCAGCCTGAGTCCAGCCCTTTGGGAACAGTCTCCAAGACAAACAACCTGGCCACTGCAGATGTGCTACATTTTCATACAGCTTTTGACAAGATCCCTGGAAAACCATAAAGGAGAATCAGTAGTCATAAAACAAGGGCGAAGTTCAGAGACCATGAAATTGGGTAAGCAGTTGAGAATTGTGTTGCAAATGGATGTTTCAGATGAGAGAGGATTAATAGCAGGTTGCTTTGGGGATTACTGTTGGGCAGGAATAATTACTAACCTTCTGGTTCATTTAAGAAAGCACCCAGGGGATTTTTCAGTTGATTGGTAGCATCGAAAACATTTACGTCTGATCTGCATTCAGTTTGTGGGCACTGCTGCTGACTAACCCATAAGGGCCATGAGAAGAGGCACCTTAGGAGAGGTTTTAAGTTTGTACCCATAGGACAGAACTACCTATTATTTTCTTTTGCTGCTGGAGAGCTTTCAAGCTATAGTCCTGTGATAATGCTTTGAAAGCATTGGTGTTGGATGCCAAAGCTGTCTGTAAAGCAAATGACATTGATGTAGTAAGTATGAACAGTCAAACCACCGCTGTACTGTGGCATTACTGTTCAGGAACCATTCTGGTATACACATTTTAAAAGGCAAGCTGTGAAAAAAAGTGGAGAAAAGGGCTGGAAAAAAATGCTTTAGCATGAAAGATTTTGGTCCAGTGGGTTAATATAATTAAAGAGAAGCCTGAGAGGTGAGTTCATGAGCATATGTAAGTAATAGGAACTAACAGGCATTTTAATCTTGCCATATCAAGAACAAGTGCCTTGGAGCAAAAGCCATTCATATTCAAGAAAATTAAATACAAGCATGTTTCTTGGAGTGAGATTCATCATTGAAGATGACTGTCAGGAGAAGTGATGAGTTCATCCCATCTTTGTATTTCCGCAGCAAGCCTCAAGGCTGGTAGAGCTAGTCAAAGGCAGCCTACTGATACTTGGTTAATTGGGTGAAATACAGCAATATGTCATAAACAGAGGAGGGAAGACATCTTCTGATGATCCTGCCTTGCCATATGATCTTGGATTCCCTGAGTTTTGAGGCATTGTTTGTGCTTGTTTAGAACCTTGTGGCTAACTGTGGTGAGTTTATGGAAAACAGAGAGAAGACTCAGAAAGCCAAGGGCTAGCAAGCTGATTAGAAAACAGTTATAATCAGGGGTATTCAAGTAATGATGTTATGTCATCCAGAAGGGAGAGGATGAGAGGAGAGGGGACTTCATTTAAACTGATGAAGGTTATAAAAAGGCCTGTGAAACTGCCAGCAGTGAGACAATAAAGAATCATGGGCTGACATTAGCGGTGAGTATATTAAGAGCCATTTCTCACAGCTAAGGCAGCCTGGGAAATACATTTTCAACAGGAGGTCAAATCTGCTAATGCCTTTTGAAGGGGCTGGGTGATTTTTTTATGACCTTAGCAAAACTGTTCTGGTTCTCGTGCTAAGGGAAGAGTAATACAGGATCATGTCACAGGGTGATAAACAAATGTCTGCACAGCCCAGCAAGGGATGCCCCACACAGAGACAGCTCTGAAAAATGTCTAACGAGCACCGTGGGCTGCTTGATCATTTTTCACTTTTCTGATCTGCCAACAAATGGTTCCTGACACTCAAAACAGTTCTGAGTGGATGGAACATCTTACTTAGCATAGCAAATCCTGCCTTTTTAAGAGGTACGATGGAGGATGGAAGCAACTGTGCTGCCTCCATCTGAAGTTTTTGGATTTCTGCTATGGGGCTGAGTTGTTTCTTTTTCCAAATTTGCAGCCAGCCTGTACCAGGTTACTTTGGTGCCGACCAAACTCTGGACTTCATGCTTCAGGCACAGACTGGAGATGGCAACAAAAAGGTAAAAGAAGTGAAAGCAAGGTAGGCAGTGACAATGTAGGAGTGAGAGAAATTGGGTGGAAAGGAACAATCATTCCTTGTTCTTTCCTGTTCCTGTTTCTGTGGCTGACACTCATCACTGTGTGGCCCTGGGCATGAAAGGGAACAGCACAGATCATGCCATTGCAAGGAATCTCTCTGCTCACCCACACCTGGACACCCATTAATGCTAGGTATCTCCTCTGCTTTGAGGTGGTGGTGATAGATGGCAGATCTGGCCTCCCTGTTTGGAACCAGGGCTTCCCGTGGCAGAAGCAACAACTCGACGCACTGTCAGTCATGACTTTGGACAAGAGATCTGTTTTTCTCTTCTGGGCAGATGAAGCACAGCCTGTGTTACAAACTTGGGTAAGCAAGCATCCTTCCTTCACTTTGAGGTTTTTCTGTGGAGCACATGCAGTCTCTGTCTTTTATTCCTAATGTAACTGAACTCCGAACTTGCCATCTAAGAAGGTGGTCAGGGACTCCTTTTCCTCTTGCTTTGGCACACTAACTTTTCTGAGCCTGAACACTGAACACACAGAATTTGTGTGCAAATTCTTCACCAGAAAGCTTTATTGACAGAAAGTCAATGTCCACAAAACGAAAGCTTTGTGTAAATTTGTTTTACTTTTCCTGCAACACTGAGGTATTTTCTGCAGGTTTGTTCACAGCCCTAGAGTGCATCTTCTCTGCACAGGCACACAAGTGAGCACAGAGACTTGAACTTCCAGACTCCAGCTTTGCCCATCAAACTGTCTTTGACAAAGCCAGATCTCAGCCTTGTCAAATGGAAGTTGTGGAGCAAATTCTGTTTTAGAAAAAAACACTTTGCAGGATTTCACCTCTGAAAAACCACTGAGTTTTTGATTCTGTAATCCATGTAAAGACAGTGCAATGTCAGAGAACTCTCTTAGCTCTCTAGCAAAGCTAAACTCCTCTTTGCTAGCCAGCTGTAACCTTTTCCTCTGTCCTTCATTCCAACAGCAACATGGTCCCAGACCTGAGCACCCAGGGCTGCACCACCTCTATCTGCTCCATCCTGTTTTTCCTACAGTCCTTTTGGACCTCACCAATGCAACAGACAAAGTCATTGCTTCAGCAGGTGAGTACAAATTGAGGAGAAACTACCTAGGCTAAGAGAAATATGGAGGGAGAGGTAGCTCTGAGAAAAGTGAGATGTAGAATCATAGAACTGTTTTGGTTGGAAAAGACCTCTAAGATCATGGAGTCCAACCATTGACTTAACACCACCATGGCCATTAAACCATGTCCCAAAGTGCCATGTCCACATGTTTCTTGAACACCTCCCTGGCAGCCTATTCCAATGCCTGAGCACTCTTTTTGGAAAGATTTTTTTCCTGATACCCAACCTAAACCTTCCCTGGCACAATTTCAGGCCATTTCCTCTTGTTGTATCTCATTTTACCTGATGATAGGAAGAAAAGACTGACCCCCATCTCACTCCAACCTCCTTTCAGATAGTTGTAGAGAGCAGTGAGGTCTCTCTCAGCCTCCTCTACTCCAAACTAAAACAATCCTGGTTCGCTTGACCGCTTCTTCAAAGCTATCACCACCTGAAGTCCACCACATAGGTCAGCAGTACGAAATAAAATTCATCTTCCTACTGAAGGAAGATCTTAGAATCATAGAATCATAGAATGCTAAGGTTGGAAGGGACCTCAAGGATCATCTAGTTCCAACCCCCTGCCATAGGCAGGGACACCTCCCACTAGTACAGCTCACTCAAGGCCTCCTCCAACCTGGCCTTGAACACCTCCAGGGAGGGAACAGCCACAACCTCCCTGGGCAACCTGTGCCAGTGTCTCACCACCCTCACTGGAAAGAACTTCCTCCTAACATCCAGTTTCAATCTCCCCTCTGCCAGTTTAAACCCATTGCCCCTCATCCTGTCTTTGCAAGACCTTGTAAATAGTCCCTCCCCAGCCTTCCTGCAGGCCCCCTTCAGGTATTGGAAGGTCTCCTTGAAGCCTCTGGTCCAACTCCCACTTTGCAAATAAAAGACCTACCACATTTCTTGGTTGTGTTTAAACAAGGAAAGGTCTGAGTTTGATTTCATTCATGTTTTACACCATGAGCTTTCTGTAGAGCTATTTATGATTTAAGGTGGTGCATGAAGAACCATCATGAAAATTTTCTTTGTCACAAATCAGATACACTTCTGCCTTTGCTGGCCATCTTCTCCTGTTCTCTGGGATAGCAACTGGGCTGCTTCTTTCTGTTTCTTTTTGAAAAGAGGAATCCTGAAATATTTAAAGATGTTTTCAGGGAAAAATAAGTCTGGATTTAACATCTGTAAAAAATTGTATGGTCCTAGTTGGATTTCCTTGCTCTTTCTAAGGCAGCTCAACCAACAGCCAGGCTTTTGGAGCGTGGTAGGATGTGGGATAAAAGATCTATTCATCCAGCATTGAGTCCAGTAGGCCAGGAAGCATAAAAAAGCTGCTACATAAAGATACATCTAATTTGATTTGTATAAAAAAAAAAACATCTCTGTCAAGAACAAATAGAATATAATTTTTAGAGGGCTTTATTAGAAGATGAGGTTTCTGAGGTATGTACAGATCATTCTGCAGTGACTGGAATGAACTGCCTTGCCCCTGCTTTACCAATTTCCCCTTCTATAGGGGTAAAACCATAGCTGTTAACAGATGTGGAAGGAAAGCTCCCTGAAAATGATCTGCAGTATTGAAATTTGTCCATCTCCTGTGCCATAGAATGGCTTAGGTTGGAATGGACCTTAGAGATCATCTACTCCAGCCTCCTCACCATGGGCAGGGACATTGTCAGCTAGACTTGGCTGCTCAAGGCCTCATCCAACCCAGCCGTGAACACCCCTGGGGAGGAGGCATCCACAACCTCCCTCCAGTGTCTCACCACCCTCATATTGAAGAACATCTTCCCAAGGTCCAGTCTAAATCTGCTNGTACTGGAAGGCAGCTATAAGGCCTCTCTGGAGGCTTCTCTAGGCTGAAACAATCCCAGTTCCCTCAGCCTATCCTCATAGCAGAGGTGTTCCAGTCCTTGAATCATCTTTGAGGCCCTCTTCTGGACTCACTCCACTCTGGCCTTCTCATGATGGAGACACCAGAACTGGATGCAGTATTCAAGGTGGGGGTCTCACAAGAGCAGAGTAAAGGGAAAGAATCACCTCCCTTGACCTGCTGGCCACACTCCATGCAAAACCATCACCTGGAACCAAACCCTTGTCATTTCTGATCAAAACTGCAATTTAATTGCATGGAAAAAAAAAAAAAAAAAACTTAAAAATAATTTTCTCTGATTAACTGAAGTACATGCAGTTGTAAGATCAGACTGAATATCCCTCAGTTCAGTGGATGTTTTGACTGTTAAGATTTCCTTTGGATTAAATGTAGTCACTTAACTCCTCACCAATATTTTCTTGGCCTTTTCTGGTGGACCAGTTGGAATTAACGATCTCCAGAAGGATGCTTTTCACATCACAGTGACAACAACTGCAACCTCTGAAAAACAACCAGGATTTCTCTCAGTCAGCAAGCTGGGCCTGAAGTGGGCCATGATGACTCAAGGTCGAATGGTGTGGCTGAAGGACACCACCACTCCCAAAATAAGCCGTGGAGAAGTGAGGCGGTTTCTTGCCCGCCTGAAATTTGTTGACTTTCCTCAGAAGGTGAGATTGTTCAGGAATCCCTAATGAAATCCTGGCCTTTGAAAACATCTGATCTCTTCCCTGCAGATGTGGTTAGGTGCTGTTTGGGATGCAAAGAGGCTAGTGGGATGCAAAGAATCTTTGGGCACAAGCTGGACAGGTTGTGAGGCCCAGATGTACTTTGGCAGTGGAATGAGGAGGGCAAGTTTAGAAAAAACCAGGGAAGATAATCATAAGGGACTGAGAGAATCAGAGAGGGAGCAGACAGGTGGGACAGAGATCACTTGTTTTGACATGGGCAAACATGGGTTCTCCATATAGTGGTCCCCAATTTTAGTTCCTGACCTGTGAATATATCACTTTTCTCTACCAGACTGGATGATAGAATCATAGAATCATAGAATGGTAAGGTTGGAAGGGACCTCAAGGATCATCTAGCTCCAACCCCCTGCCATAGGCAGGGACACCTTCCACTAGTACAGGTCACTCAAGGCCTTGTCCAACCTTGTCTTGAACACCTCCAGGGAGGGAGCAGCCACAACCTCCCTGGGCAACCTGTGCCAGTGTCTCACCACCCTCACTGGAAAGAAAGTTGTCCCTCCCCATCCTTCTTGTAGCCCCCTTCAGATACTGGAAGGCTACTATAAGGTCTCCTGGAAACCTTCTCTTCTCCAGGCTGCAGAGCCCCAACTCTCTCAGCCTGTCCCCATAGCAGAGCTGCTGCAGCCCTCTGAGCATCTTCATGGCCTCCTCTAGACCCGCTCCAACAGTTCCATGTCCTTCCTGTGCTGGGGGCTCCAGAACTGTACACAGGACTCCAGATAGTAGGTTTTGGCTTTAGTTTTTGTTTGCCTTTTCTTTTCCAGCTCTAGCCTGGTGGTTCTTCAGATTTTGATTGGGCCTGTGGCCTGTCTGCTGAATACAGGAAGCTGCTCTGTGAATCTTCAGGAAAACTGCTGTGTGGAGAGAATGGGGGCTAAAAACACTTCCCCTTTCTTCAGCTCTCTGGGGAATGCTGCTGGAGGTAGTTTTGTGCTTGGCAGACCTGTCCAGTGCCAGAGAAACCTTGTTCAGCATCTTCCCCTCCATATGCTGTTCATGCATGCTTCCTTCCAGGTAACACAGAAATGTGTCTACAGTTTATATGCACACACACACACACACACACATATATATATATATAAAAACCCAGGGTTTATATATATATATATGTGTGTATCAATTTATACTGTATATGTATATTTTTTGTATGTTTAATTTATGAATGAGATTTAAGAAACCCCTTTTTATGGCCAAACAGTATTCCCAGGCAGTCAAATAAGCTCTAGGCCTAGAGTGGGCCATTATGACTCAAGGCAAATGGTGTGGCTAAAGGACACCACCTGCTTTAATCTTTGTATTTTTTTGGAGAGAAGCCTTTGCCTGGCTCCTGCAGGGCTAGTCTTGTCTGGTTCTTTTCCTGTGCTCTAAGCCCTCTCCTCCATTCTGTCCCCCAGATCACAAACAAACTCACTTTCTGACTGAATTCTCTGAACTAGAGAAAGATGATCCCTGCAGTATTTGCCAGCCCTTGCACTTGTGCATTTCTTTCCCCAGTCCCAAGTTCAGGACAGGTTCATGTGGATGATGTAGAATCAAAAAGTTCATATCCTGTTTCTATCCATCCCTGAGGTTTTTATGAACCCAGAGTGTCACTATAACATCTCACTGCGGTCCAATAGGCTGGACCCCTTTTTACAAGTACATCACAGCTCTTTTGGAATCAATTCCCAGCAGATCCCCACTGACACACTAGATCCAGTCACAGCAAAGCTGATTCTCACATCATTGCTTCGTGGTTTAGAGGCTCAGACACAGAACTTGAAAGATTTTTTTTTGGTGCATTTTACCCCTATTCTGGGCTCAACATTACCATTCCCTTTCCAGCTTAGCCCTGTGTGCAGTTCCAGGAGGAAGAGACTAACCCCAGGGCACTTTTGCTCACAGTGTATTTAGTGCTTTGAACTGCGCCTCTGAGTGTGCCTCAATTTCCTGTGTTGTAGTTGCAGAGCCTCTATGTGAATTTTCTTGCAGTGGAAATGATCATGTGAAAAACAACCACTCTGATGCCCCAGCAGCTCCCCACAGAGCAGGGCAACAACTTAGGAACTGTAGAGCCAGGCTGAGAGGAGGATTGCAAAGGATTCTGCTGTCCTGAAGCTGACATGTGCCCTCCCAGCCTCCCTGCATTTCCCTGGGAGTAGTGAAGTGATGGCAGGACTTAGACCCTCCCTCCAGATGGACACATCTGTATGGTTTTGCACTTCTGGGCTCTTGACATTTTCTCCTTGCCACATCACCTACTCTTTCCTCCATCCCTGCATTTCCATATAAAAGCTTCCAGGATAGCCCTTCAGGATTAGCTGCAAGCCCCAGGGCTGGTCCTTGGGCCCTGCTCTCTTAATGTTAGGGCCTATGAAGAGTTTGTATATGGTTCATGGTATTTTTGTGTAAATAGCTGTGTATATATTAGCACAACTGTAGCAATGACTCTAGGCCTGGCATTTTCCTCCAGACAGGGGTTAGTATTTATAATTCATAGTCAGTTAATGCAGCTGCACAACAGGTACTGAAAGTGTGAGGAGCAGTAACATAGGATTAGACAGGAGTGTCCCTTCCCTCCTCTCTAGCCACCACCTTGCTGGGAAAGGTGAAGTGGCTGTTACCTGAAGTAGTTATTCTCCAGAGGTTCTTCCTGTGAGAACTGATACTGAAGTGATGTTTGCTGCTCCTCCATAATGTGAATTTCCTCTGCCCACACACACATCCCCACTGTGAATAAAGAGTCTGTCTGTATATTGTTGGGAAAATGTATTTGAACTGTGAACTGCAGTGGAGCAAATAAATACTGTGTACAGCATCATGTGTCACGTAAACTAGTGCTTTACCTTCCAGAGATGATGAGTTTGTGGTATATTTACAATGGGGGAAACAGGACAGGTGGGGAGAAACAAAGAAAAAAAAGCACAAATCCAAGCCAAGGGTTCTTAAAGGCTGTGGAGAAGCACAGTAGAAAGAGACAGACAGGAAAGTACCTCAGAAGGGGAGATTTTTGGGAAGAAGCAAGAAAGGAGCATGTGGGAGTCATTACAGATAGGAGAGGAGAGAGATGTCTGAAAGCAGCCCCCCATTCCTACTGCAGCAGCACTTTTAATCTGGTGGCAGGGAGGAGAAGAGGGTGGGCCTGGAAATGAAGAACAAAGAGGGTGTTCAGAGGGTCACAGCCAGTCACTATTAGCACCTACGCCCTTCACCGTAGCACTGAACCAGGGGTGTTGCTGGAAGGTCAACATGACACCTCTTACAGAGGTCCAGCTCTGCAGTTTGACAGCCAGATGGCACTGGCTGACTATTCCCAGGTGCAATACTGCTAGGATTAGGACACCTGCCTCAGCTCTGTCTGAGGTGACAGCTGACACCAACAAGATGTCCCTCTAATTTCAACCTTTTCAGCTGAGGACACCCATCAAACAGTGGTGTCCTGCTACTGTTAGCACTGCTGTTGCCCTGGCCCGGTGCTCACCTTCCCTCTCTGAACTGTAGAAGGAAGTGATCTCCAAGAACTTGCTAACACTGGTGCTACTGTTTGGTTTAGAGCTCTTGTGCCTCCCAAAACTCACTGCTTTGCCCCTGTGCACTCATCCCTAACAGCGATCCTCCCCGATCATCTGTCCCAAGACCTCATCCAGCTCCAGCTCTGGTTCCCTCTGTAACACTTTTTGCTGCAGCTCAGAGTAGAAGTCAACTCCCTCAGAGACTGAGTGGAGAGGCTTCTCCTGGGGCATGTAGTAGCTGCTTATTTGCTGCTGTATGAAGCACTGGTGATGCTGAGGCTGAGTCCTGAAGCTTCCATCGTAGCCCTTGAAGTGGTTTCTTTTGAACTCCAGCACTGTCTTGGTGTAGGTGTTGAGAGTGGTGACAGCAGAGGCCATGCAGCAGGTAAAGGAGACCCAGGCCATGCTACAGAAGAGACACAAGAATAGCACATACTGTGAGAAGCCAAACAAGGTGAGGAGTTAAAATTGCATGCACCATGATGCACCCTGATTTGCCAAGTAGAAGTTGCTGAGCATGGACATGAAGTAGAAAGACTAAGGCTCATAATGTTGCAGTTCTTAGGGGTTATCCCACCACAAGATCTTTCTGAGATTGGTGGGTTAAGTACTGGTCATCCCTGTCACAGGAGGACAGCTGAGCTTGGAAGCATGTTCTGTATTTCAGGGCTGACCATTGTTTCCCTGGGGGGAGAGCCCAGAGAGGTGGTGGAGCCTCCATCTCTGGGGATTTTCAAGGCCTACCTGGATGCGTTCCTATGTGATCTCCTTTAGGTGATCCTGCTCTGGCAGGGTGGTTGGACTCAATCTTCAGAGGTCCCCTCCAATCCCTACCATTCTGTGATTCTGTGACATTAAGCATGTCAGCCTGAGCATAACCAGACAGCCATGATGACATCTGATGTCCACTCCTAGCACACGGCACTGTAGTGTTTAAGAGCCAGCATGGCCATTGTCAGTACAGCATCACAGACTGAGCCTGCACTGTCCGTGGGCCCTTGCAAGGCTCAACCAACCATTTATCAATTCAGCTATGGCATATCAGAGGTGAAGATGGCTTCAGAGCTCACGTACTAGAATGCCCAACCATAGTCCCATTCGTGTGGTCTCCAGTCCTCTGGTCCCAGATTAACTGTTGCCTGGAAGACCTGAGAGTACATCATGTGTGCCACCATCCCAAGGAGACCTGGACAAAAAAGACAAGAAAGCAAAGAAGTTACAGTAGGAGCCAGAAGAGCATACTTTAGCCTTTGATGGGAAAGGAGGCTCTCCTCCTCTTGTGATTCCAAGTCTGCAGTAACACATTTACCTGACAGCACTGAGGAGACAGCAGCAAAGGCGTTGAGTTTCAACCCACAGACAGGATTGCCAGTATGCAGCATTTCCACCATCAGGAGGATGAAGCTGATGAGCAGCAAGCTGATATACAGCATCTCTGATCCCAGCGACAGCCACAGGATTCCTGCCAGGAACCAGGTACTTCTCACATCAACAGAGGATGGCTTGTTCAAGGGAGAGTACTTCCCCCTTCCCAACTTCCCTGGGCAACCTGTTCCAACATCTCACCACTCTCAAAGAATTTCTTCCTAATACCCAGTCCAAGTCTGCCCTCCTCGAGCTTCAATCCATTCCCTCTCATCCTATCACTACAAGTCCTTGTAAAAAGTCCCTTCCCAGCTTTCTTGTAGGCCCACTTCAGGTACAGGAAGACCACTATAAGGTCTTTCCAGAGCCTTCTCTTCTCCAGGCTGAGCAGCCCCAACTCTGGCAGCCTGTCCTTATAGGGGAGGTGCTCCAGCCCTCTGACCATCTTTGTGTCCTTCTCTGGACCCACTCCAGCAGTTCAATGAATGAAATGAAACTACCTTCCTTGGGGTGGATCTCCAGCTGGGGCAATAACATTCACCACTCCTCTGCTGCCTGAACAGAGTGGAGGTACTTTCCTGCTGGAATTACGAGTGGGAGTGAAGTGATGATACCACGGTGCACAGCTGAGGTCACTGTGCATTAGGGGTTGGAGGATAGTGCTGGGCTGTGGAAAGGCACAGGATTCACTGAGGAAGAAAAATTAACCTGACAAATGAAGCAGCACTGTGAATGCTACTGCTGGCAACTATTAATGGCTATAGAGGAGCCGTTCAGCTGGGGAAAGGGAGTGTGAAGAAAACTCTCATTAATGCAGCACTGATTTGACTCCTTAACGTCGTTAGTGCCATAGAGTCACCCAGCTCTTTAGCAGGAATTGATGAGCTGCTTTCCCTGGTTAAAGGAGCTGGCTTGCTTGTGGTAGCACCATCAGGGAGACTATTTTGTTAGAGGTCTGGCTGCTGAAAGTGTCCTGGAGGCTGCAGGCACCACACATGCATCACTTTCTCTGTGAGTCCAGGCTATGCTGTGTAATCTGGTCTTGTAATGGTGCCTATGTAATGTGGAGCTGCTCTGCAGACACCCAGCTCAGCCAGTCCAACCTGCAGTCAGCAGACACCACCTTCTCCAGTACTGACCCAACTACATAACAGCAGCTGTGATGGAGACCAAAGTCATCTTAAGGTGATGCTATGTGCAGGAAGGGGCAGAAGGGAAGTGACAGAGCTGTGAAGACCACAATGTCACTATGAATGCCATGCCTAAGCTTACAGTGATCTTCCTTCCCTTTAATCTATAGGAGCTCAATGTCTTACAGAGCATGGCTTTTCTATCAGTGTTGGGCTACAATTAGACAAAGAGCAGGAGGAGGAGTGTGAGGGAAGGACAGGCAGAAAGATTTATAAAGGCACATAGTCTGGTTGCATAAACCTCCCTTCTTAGGAAAACAGGCTAGAAGACATTGGAAGCAACAGAGCCAAAGGCATGGGCAGGGAGCGAAGCAGGAGAAGGTGAGAAAAGAAAAATGTGTTGCTACTCCCTGTGAAGTGGGAATTTTGTGTTACATGCAAGAGTCTTTCAGTAAATGCAGTTAAGTCATTGATTTTATGACAAAGTGGAGGTCTTCAGAATGGTCTTGTAACACCAGCAGCGTTTGAATTGTGTGAATACTGCATCCCAAAGGCATAAGCAGGGCAGG
Organism: Ramphastos sulfuratus; assembly: GCA_013399055.1. Lineage (NCBI taxonomy): Eukaryota > Metazoa > Chordata > Aves > Piciformes > Ramphastidae > Ramphastos > Ramphastos sulfuratus. The sequence goes on along the minus strand of WBNM01024523.1, from coordinate 382,561 downwards.
TTTTTCTACCATGCTGTTGTGCCGAGAGCAACCCAGGTTAATCTGCACAGTGATGCCACTGCACGCCATGCACAGAGGACCCCTCACCTAGGAACGTGCATCACGTTGTAAAAGCAGGTAGGTAAAGCCTTTAAGCAGGGGACACCAAGCAGGAAAATGATGAACTCCTCCAAAGTACTCATGTTCCTGCTGGCTGTCGTGATTCGCTGACACAGACTCTTAACCCCAGGCCTTTGCCTTTTACATATGAACAGCTTCTGAAATGACTTGTCTCTGGCCTCCAGCTCAGGGAACAATTAGCAAGCCCACACTAACCAAAAAGCTTTCAGTAAGGAGAATCTCCAGGACATGTACTGAAGTTATAACCGGGATAATTTGAAACATGACAGTGACAGGAGGGGTCAACTTTCCAAACCAAACGAAGTTTTGTGTTTGATGAGGCACGGACTTCACCCTGGAAGGGCAACTTTCAGATGTCCTGATCACTTACCACAAAGTAAGAGGTGAGTCAGCTTCCAGAGTCATCACATTAGACCCCAAAACTGAAGCACTGAGTCAACTGGCAGCATATGTGGCAGGGACTGCCCTCAGGGGCATCTCCACCCCCTTCCCACTCACTACAGCAAGATGACAAGTTCAGACTGGGCAACTTATTAGGTGAGAGCAATCCCACTCCATATAGGAGGGAGTCTGAGGTTTCCAGCACTGGCTTTGTAGGTGGCAGAGGTTTAGACAAACCTCCTGAGCAAACCTTGAGGCCAGGATTTCATGCCTGGCTCTCTGAGGACCCACCCTGCTGTCCTCACACAGGCAAAATCTTGCAGGTTCTTCATCCCAAGGAGGTGCACTGGGCAGCTACAGTGAGGTATGGGAATTTGCTCTTACCTCTGTCTGCTGCTGGTGAAAGCTCAATAAAGCTACGGCATTTCTCTTCTGAAACACAAAGATACTCATTTGTAAAACAATGCAGCATAGGTAAGGGAAAAGAAAATCTCTTCCTTTCTTTTCACTGCATAGCTCCAGTCATTCCTGAGTCTACTCTTCCAACCTCTGCTCTCTTTCTCTCCATCTTTCCAGACCTTCACTAGTATATGCTAGGGGAAGGTAATATCTGCCTGGAAAACTAGAAGTGGTCTTTCTATTTAAAAAAAAAAAAAAAAAATCAGCAATCTGTAAATCTTACAGTCCTCTGGTGAATATAAAAAATCTGCTACTGCTCACTCACAACATAGCTGTTGGTCAGGCCTGTTAAGCTTATAACAGACTGCAAAACCACCACTTCTGCTGAGGATGTGAATTCCCACTCGCCCCACTCTCAGCAGCACTTCCCAAAGAAGAAAGCAGAAAAACCAAACCCCAAACAAGCCTTCCCAAGTGAAATACAGCATGGCAGAGATGTGAATCCCTCTTCTGTGGCAGAAAAGGAACACAAATGTGGTCTTCTCTCCTCATATTTTAGGCATGCTATTCGGACCAGCAGTTCATATTTGCTTTGGCTTTTTATCTTGGCCAGATGCAAACTGTTGTCTCAGCTGAGCATCTATCATCATTCTCTGTAACTCTTTCTACACACTGCATTACTGCTTTTGAGGGTCCCCTCCTCTACTTGGTACAGTATTTTCTCCCAGAATTATCAGTCTGCTGCTTTTCATGCAAGAATCTCATTTTCTTAATGTTTATCCTCAATTCTAATCTCTCCCAATCTCCTGTATTACTTTGGTCATCCACAGCTCTCAGAACACTACCCAGTTTAGTGCCATCTGCAGTCTTCATTATCTTGCCATTTGCTACTTTGCCTAGAACTTTAATGAAGTTCTTCAGTAATGGCTCATCTAAACTGATCCTCAGATTAGCCTGAATAATTAAATCCTTCCTCCAGCTCATCTCAAACTCTTTGCTTATAGCATCCCCCTTTTTGTTGTTGTTGTCTATGCTCTTGCTTTGAAGAGCCACAGCAGTGGGTGGGTTGTATTGAACATACAGGAAGCAGAGGACTGAGACTATGTGCTCTATCCTATGTCCTGCTGTGATCCAGATGTAGTGTGCTGTCTGTGTTCCTTCAGACACTGGGGTTATTCCAGGACTGCCTGGTGGCCAGACAAGGCTTTCAGAGAAAGCTGTCAAGGGATGCAGTCTCATTCCCACAAGCGCCATGGAAACACATCCCAACCCAACCCAGCCCAAATAAACACATCTCTTTGCACATCATGTCTGAAGCAGCTTCTTGTTAGGACATGAGAGTTTCAAGTACATTCCCTCCTGCTCCCACCTCCCTTCTGTCTGCTTTCATTCACCAGTCCTTTATGTTCAAACTCTGACAGCAACAGATAAGAAAATAATAAATCTTGATAGAGGAGTGGCTTGGTTAAAGGAGGTGAGATGTTTGCTCTTGGGAAGAGCTGAAGGAAGGGCAGTGGACTCAGGGGAATAGGCCTGATGAAAGCAACTTTCATCACTGTATCTTTAGATACAAATTTCCCTCTTGGCCACTTTCTGTCCTAGTTCTGATCCTTGATGTGTCTGTCAGGCCATAAAATAGATCTGTACACCATACTGTGGTGTACCACAGCTTTCAACAGAAGGACTTCAGCAGGGCTGGATGGGAACAAGTTAAGAGTAAAGAGAGGTACCAAGAGGGTCTAGCAGGTTGCACAACCAGCCCCTGGCACTCCAGGGTGTAGGGTACCACCCTCACATCTTAAAAAAACACAAATGAAACCTGTCACAATATCACAAAACCAACTAAAAAGACTAAAACATTGCAGCTCTAATGACTCAGGTTAACTTGCCTTCTAGCTTTACTTCCTCTGTGTTCAGATCCTCCAGGTTTTCTCTGCACCTCTAAGGTGTGGTGATTTAAGGAGAACAGCTATTGCAGTCCTTAACTAAACTGGCAACACTGCTTTGATTTCTAAGAGGACATGCAAAAATCTGCCCTGGAGAGCATGAAGTAAGCTCTGTGTAGGAATTGTAAGGAAAGGGAAAGGAGCATCACTGCAGCTCACATCAGGAAGAACGATGCCATTGCAAAGTCACTGCCACCACCATGACCACTTGCACTTCACAGCTCCTATTCCACACTGCAAGGCACACCAGACAACCATTCTCTCTTGCTTCTCCCTGTACACATCCCCATGAAGGACAGAGATATAATGACCACAGCAGTGTATAGGGCTGATGCCATGCAAGAAAACATAAAAGGCTTTTAGAATCATAGAATCATAGAATGGTAAGGTTGGAAGGAGACCTTAAAGATCATCTAGTTCCAACCCCCTGCCATAGGCAGGGACACCTTCCACTAGCACAGGTTACTCAAGGCCTCGTCCAACCTGGCTTTGAACACCTCCAGGGAGGGGAGGTGTTCGCTTTTCTCCCAAGTGTTGAGAGGCCTCCTGAATTTCATTTCTAAACTCCTGTGGAGTAAATACAAGGGAAGAAGTTGTGGCTGCCTGGGCAAGACACTACCTGGCCCTTCCATGCTCTCTTCACAGGAAAGCCACATCCCTGTGTGGAAGTATCTGAAGGCAAAGCGGTCATCTCCGGTCTCCCAGCTGTAGTGCACCACATCCTCGGATGAGACGTTGCTAGCGCCTGCGTCAGGTGACATGGGGACACCGATGCACTTGGAGGTCTTGCTCTTCTCACACAAAGGCTTGGGCACTTTCTGAGTCCCAGTGCACCAGTAGCTGCTGAGTAAGGCAGTGGTGGAGAGGCTGAGAGCCAGCAGGTTCAAGATGACAGCCAGGAAAGCACGGCGCCACGGCAATCCCTTCAGCAGCTCCATCTAGAACACACAAATGGGAATGGGTGGGATTGTCACACAAGTCACACAACACCCCACCTTAAGGATCTCAGATCCTCCCAGCACACACCTGTATGGAGGGAATATGAGCACTCTGCCCTCCTCACATCATCCCAACAGCTTACCCAGCATGGAAGAATCATTTCCTGAAAGCCAGGGCCAGTGGAGCAATAGGCTCAGCTTCAACCATTTCAAAGGCCACTAAATATCTGTAGTGGGGAATAGCAGGTGAGCCAGTGGACATAGGAGATCTGAACACATTGAGGTGTGCGAGCAGATGAGCAAAACAAAATGGTTATCATATCCACTCCACCTCAGAGATGGCAGGAAAAAACTGTTAACCAACTCCCCCAAATACTGATTGCAGCCTTTAGATGGGGCATGATGAATGCTCTCTCCAACTAAATGAGAATTCCTGCTGTCAAGTGCCCCAAAAGACTCTTACAAGCAATTCATTACTGTACCTAAGGGGGTAGAGAGTGCATTGATTCAACAGTGGGGAAAGGCAGGAAATTGTTCCCAGATCACTCAAGATCACACATTGAAGCTGTGACCTGCTCATGAGGGACACCCAGCTAGCCACGGCCAGCAGCTTGAGTTCAAGCCCCAGAGCAGCACCTCCCATCTGAGCAAGCACTGCTCTGCACATCAGAAATGTGGTAGGGCAGTGGGATGGCAATATCTGTGCTCTCACACAAAGTGCCAGAGATGTTGTTTGAGATTTATTTTTTTGTGTGTTGGGTTTTTTTTTTTTTTAAGAGCAAATATTGCCACAAACACTCCTCCCAGTTTCTTCTTATCAGAAAGCAGTTTGTGTACCAGGGTCCTGTGACCTTTCTCACTCAGAGGGAAGTTTAAGATTTTATGGCTTCTGCAAAGCCCTGCACTGACTTCTGAGAACCTCAACTTTTCACTCCATGGATTGATTAGATGTCATCTACCCACGCATCGACTTTCATGTAATCAACAAATGCCTCTTCCCACATGGCACTCCCTATGTATGGCACAACTTCATCCAGATACTCCCACCCTTTCCTATTTATGACTCTTAAAATCTATTTCCCCATGAATAGATTCAGTTTGTGCAGACATTGCCTGCTGCTGGTCCTCTTCACTTAACTTCAGTTGACTCACCTGAAGCTGAACGTGTGAGAAAGGCCCAGTATACTGTGGCCACTACTATAAATAAATGATGCTTGGCTGAGCTTTGCATTGTTTGTGACAGCACCACAGCTAAAAGTGGTGCAGTTAGAAGCATTTGTTCTGCTAACCAGCTAGCTTGGAAATGCAATCAATAAAGATGATGCTGAAGCTCCTCTTGCAAAGCAGGGCTTCGTTAGCATCTCAGCACATTGAAGAAAACAGTGCCTGATCCAGAGCATCCTTACTGAAGGCAAGAAAATACTCAGATCCTGGGAAGTTTCTGTATTATTTTTTTTAAATCTGGCTTCCTTTTTCCCTTCAGCAAAGCATTTCTTTCTTTCAGCAATGGAGATGGCTCCACCCTGGACATAATAACATCTTGGCCATACCATAACCAATGACTTCTATGATCTGAAGGCATGTTGGATACCACCACTTTCATAGAGCAGATACTTAGTAGGAACAGCTAATTATATGAAGGTTTCTGGGTAAGGTTGGTAGCAAATTCCTCAATACAAGTTGGTTTTTTTTTTAGTAGAAACTTGGCTTATAACTGAAAAGGAAGTTATAGATAAAATTGCTCTCCTCAAAACCATGATATTTCATCTGCAAATAGAAAACATCAGCACATAAATTTTTTTGTCTTTCATCAACACTTCATTATGAGATTTTTTTCTGTTGTCAGGTTTTGGTTTGCTCATGGTTTTCTTTTTTTAAAAAATAAATATTTCCACTCATAACATTGACTTTTTTTTTTCCCTGATTTAAATCTCCAATAGAGAGAAAAACATTCACAAAACATTCACTTCAGTTGATCTGTGATGCCATCTGAAAGTCCATATAGTTTCAGAGCAAATGATAAGGAAAAAGACCCCAAAAATAAAATTAAGAAGCAAGTGAGTCAGAAGAAGGAATTGGATTGAGATGCAGAGGGCATAGGGAATAAGAAGCAAATAGGAACCACTCCTTCATGAGAACATTGTCAGAAAAGTTTCCCTCATAAGAGCAAATTACTGACAATAACTGACCATATTATCTAGACAGCCCTGAAAGGAAAGAGAACTGAATTTACCTTGGCAGCAAGTCCTCAAAGTCCTGTTAATTTAGAGGAGCAACACAGAAACAGGACTCTTGCTTTGTCTGCTGTTTTGCTCATCTCTAGATCCTCCAAGAAACCAAACTGCTTCAAAACCCCTTTTCCCTTTGTCTCCTCCCCTTCTCCCTGTCCCCCCCCTCCCCATCCCTCCTCCCCCCCCTCC